>OX459112.1:13587744-13817931 GCA_949775065.1 Brachyopa scutellaris | reverse complement strand
TTTGTAGTTGGTTCCCCGTGCGGTTCATATTTTATCGTGGGAATGTAGAAAAAAAGTGCTTTTTTGTGTGGTCATCTAATTAGAAACACCTAAGTTCGATTCGATTTATTGAAAGATTAAAAGTTTGTTTTAAATTCAAAGGCTAGTCAATAATCGAACCAGTGTTCAGATTAGTTTACTGTTGATTTTATTTAGATTTAGACGATGGCTAAAACCAAAAGCTACTCAGAAGGCAATAATTGAAATGTGGACTCTCAAAATGTCATACCGAGCAATCCTAACTCAATTCAGAAAATTATTGACACTATCTAGCATTTCAAGGTATTTGAAAACCCCAGAAAATGCTCAAAGGAAAAATCGGCCGTCTAAAAGGACTAATCGAAACATTGGTTGGCTTGCAAATTTCATCCAGAAATAAGTCTATTGGAATCCAGCGACAAATTTCAGAAGAATCAAGTACTGCAGTCTCCACACGCACCATTAGGAGACGACTGGTAGAATCTGGAATGGATGGACGAGCCTCGCGAAAGAAACCGCTCGTTTACTTTAACCCTCCGTTAAGAGGTGACCCAAAAGGCGGTAAGTCATACTTTGTGGTCTAACAGACCACATTATCCATTTTGCAGTTCAGGCCTATAAAATCGCGGTATGGTCTATTCCATGTGTAAGATTAAGTGTAACATCGGTGAATAGCAACGTTTTAAATTATGTATGTTTGTGTTCTTGCCTTTATTGGATAGAAAGGAAGAACAAAAAAGAAAGACAGGGTTTAGTTCCATACTGGTAGAACTTACATTTACAGACCTGTAAGAGGAAGACGGGGCAAACAAAGGCCCGTTATAGTTAATTATTTCGGAAAATATGTTGCTGCAATGTCGATTAAGAATATGTTCGAAGTCAAAGGAATTGTATAATTGTTACGGAGAGGTAGTATTAATTTTGATACTCGCAGCTATGCCAAAAATGTTCATGGCATCTTTGATATGCTAAAAAAGCGATGTTTTGGAATTGACTGCCCGTAACTCCATCTGATGTTTCACCAATTGATTTTCTGTTTAAATAATCCGTCAACAAATATATGTTATTTAAGAAGCGAGTGCAGAAACATATACTGTGAGCGTCAGAAGAAAGTGTACACCTCCATGTTGCATTTGTAACATTTTATTTCGCCCAACTGTTTGTATCCAGATTTCAAATGGTTATGTCTATTTTATAAGTAGTTTGTTCTCAAAACGTTGGCGAACAAAACTTAATAAAAATAGTAATATTAAAAAGAGAATAACAAAATAACAAAATATACTTCATTTTCTACGCGTCATAAAAAAGTGTACACTAGAGGCACATACTGTAAGAGATTCTGCTAACCGGAAAAATCCCGTTAGATTCGTTTTGTTTTTTATACTTTATTTTTTGTTTCGCCTCAGTCGAAGGGATACCGCTTGTTGTTTAGTGCATTCACAAGGAAATTAGTTTTATTTTGTGTCCAAAGTAGATTGTCTTAAAATGGGTAAACAAAGTTCAATTGAAACGCGAAAACTTGTGTTAAACTAAAGGAAAATCGTTACGGGACATTGCAAAATTAGTGAATAGAGGCCAAAACACAGTTAAGAAAATTTTGGATAAATTTGAGAGGTTCAAAGATGTTAAGGATCGACCTCGTCCTGGTCGGCCAAATAGATTGTCCCAAGGTGAAGTGCGGTCTATTGTCAGGGAAGTGCGAACAAATCCAGCGACAAGTGCAGTGAAAATTGCGGAAGACATAAGCCGAGCATCTGAAGTCCCCATTAGCGCAAGTACTCTTCGCGAGTGCCTCGAAATAAACCCTATATTTCCGAAAAGGACCAAAAACGACGACTGTTGTACGCCAAAAAGTACAAAAATTAGGGTTTGCCATTCTGGGAAAATGTTCTTTTTAGTGATGAGAGCAAATTTGAAATATTTGGATCGAAGAAACCCCCCAAAATATTGAGAAGCAAAAACAAAGAATTTGAAGAAAAATATATCAACTCAACCATAAAGCACGGTGGGAGCTCGGTTATGGTCTAGGGATGTATGGCAGCATCGGGCGTTGGAAATCTAGTCTTCATTGACAGCACAATGAACAAAACCGATTACCTCAACATTTTAAGGGAAAACTTACCATCAAGTGTTGCAAAATTGGGGTTAAATCAACTATGGGTCTTCCAGCAGGACAACGACCTCAAGCATACGGCGAAATTGGTAAAGGAATGGTTGCTTTATAGGACACCTAGGTAGTTGGATCATCCTCCGCAATCCCCAGACCTTAACCCGATAGAGCATTTGTGGGAGTATCTCGATAGGCATATTCGAAAACGTGTCATAACCAGCAAAGACTCGTTAAAGTTTTATTGGAAGAATGGCGAAAAATTCCAACAGAATTCACCAAGAAATTAGTTGAGTCAATGCCAAGAAGATTAGAAGCTGTTTTGAAATCGAAAGGGAAACAAACAAAATACTAATTTTAAGTTTTTAACTTTGTTTGCGTACTGTACACTTTTTAGACGCTTAAAAAATGAAGTATTTTTTGTTATTTTTTTTATTTATTTATTTCCTGTTACTTTTTTGTTAAGTTTTGTTTGCCAAGTTTTTGAGCATAAACTACTTAAAAAATATACATAAATATTTTATATCAGGATGCAAAATTTTCGTTGAAATAAATGTTTAAAAATGCAGCATGGAGGTGTACACTTTCTTTTGACGCTCACAGTACATACCACGTTGAAAAAAAGTCAGTGGCCAGCGATTAGTAGCGCGTTCGCACGAGTAAAATGATACCATAGGGTAGATCCATTGTGTCCACTCCCGCCTCTTATTTATTGTAGTCCAATATTTGGTGTGTTTTACTAGCCTCCCAATTAACGTTAGGTGCATGTTAAGTGTTCAGTTGACAACTGACTAACTCTTTTTTGGCAAGTAGGAACACAATGAGAATTTGTTGTAATGGAAACAAACAAACCTGCTATTCTATGGGCGAGTGGAAGAGGCCAGTAGTTCTGGTGGAACAAATTTTTTGTTCTTAAGTTCTTCCGAAGTGTTTCAACTTAAGCAAGGCTCTTGGACATCAAGGCACTGGCTAAGTCGAGTGTGGAAAGGAAGTTGTCAGCGTATATTGTTCGTCTTGTACCAAAAAACGCTTAAACAATATCCATTACCACTCGTTTGCCCTGATTCACCTCTATATCTTCATGGGGAGGTTTACCTGTATAAATTTGACCCTACAATGGATAGCACGTATTAGAGTCATAAGCCCACCACACCTTGATACCGTAAAAACACACACTCCCACCCTCAATTCCAAGAAAAATCGTTTTTACTTGTGTGGTCTGAGAGACCACAACGCGAAACAACGTTGAAATTAAACATTATGGGGTATCAGCCAATGTTGTGGAATATTTTCCCTGGAATGATGTTGGTCCGTTACACCGAATAGATGACATTTTACTGGCTGAAAAACACGTCAAGATATTGGAAAACAGCCTGGTAACTTGGCCGATACAAATTCGCTAGTTATTTGGAAATTCCAGTAGGAGAATGACCCCAAACATATGGCTAATTCAATCAGTGTTCTTGAGTGGGCGGGATCAAGTGCCAACCTAAATGCAATCGAACATCGGTGAGGCGATGCCAAAAGGGAAGTCGCCTTAACCTTTAACTGAGTAGGTGGGGTGCTGACAACACCCCAAGCCCTTATTTTTCAAATATGTTATACCTTCCTGTTGTTTTTTACTATACAGATTCAGATGGTTTTAAAAAAGTTTGGTTGCACAAGTAAGCCGTGACAGACTCTTCAAGCTGCAAGGGTGCTGTCAACACCCCACCTACCCAGTTGTGTAACTTTTTTTACTAGGTGAATTTGTACAGGTAATTTGAAAATGTAGTTGAAAAAGATCAGGAACGCATTAAACTGTTATTGACACTATAAAAATGAAGATTCAAGTTAAGATTCGGACAGATGATGGCGAATTTTCAAAAATTAAAACGGAAAGCACTATTTTGCAAAGGACGACTAAAAACTCTATAAAGGGTTCTTAAAGATATTGGCGCAAATTCATAGTCAGCCCATGAATAGTGCCTATAGCCGACTATAGTTACAGCCGACTATAAATAAAAAAACCGGCTATAACCTTTCGTTATTCATAAACACATTTTTGCCTGTGTATTAGTTAGTATCGACTTTGGTATGTTAGTGATTTGAACGAACAAACCCAAACGTCAAAATATTAAATGAGAAATTTATAGCCGACTTCAATTATTTAAAAAGACGTTTAATAATTGACTATTATTGAATAGCAAAAAATTTATTTTAGGTTATGTAGGTGAAAGTTATTTTATCGTTGGCTCTATCTGACTATGAATTTGCGCCAATTATTTTAACATTGCTCTACCCCAGAACGATATCATAATGGCAATTCCACCATAGAACTACTTACCAGAGGAAAGATAAGCGTAATAAAGTGAAATCATAATGGGGTATTGTCAGCACCCCACCTACCTACTTACGTTACTATTACTCACCTACCTACTTAAAGGTTAAAAAAATCAACATTTTTAGACATTACTGTGGAGCGCTGCAGACGACCCATTCAGTCTGTGCAGAATAGATGCCAGGGCCTGTACCACAAAACAACAAGCATTGTACAAAAGGCGAATTTTAACAGGTAGTAAGTTGTTCGTCGTACAGAAGTTCTTTTAACTTGTTAAAATGCGCCTTTTGTACAATGCTTGTTGTTTTGTGGTACAGGCCCCTGGAAGTTATTCGGCAGAAGGGGTTCACCACGCAGTATAAACTTAAAATGCCTTCCAACCACTTAACATAAAATTTTAACCATTTTTTGGGGTGTTTCGAATTAGTTGTCCATTCAATTTCCAGCCCTAATTATTTATTTTGTACATATTTTTTATTTATTACTATTTTGAACCATAATTTTTGCTTTTATTACCGAAGAATAACGAAACTTATGAAAAACATTCTTATTCCAAACTTAAAAAAACACAGTAATATGAATTTGAATTGGGGTATTTCTAATTAGTTGTCCACAGCTGTATGTACAGTGCCGTTCGAAAAATTTTGCACAAACTATTTTTTTCGAAATCTGGCGAATTGCTTGCAATAACTAAATATTTTTTTAATGACGTTTTGTTTAATAAGGTATTTTCAAACGTTGGATGACACTTTTAGAGTCTTCAAATTTCTTACGTGCAGTCAATGGAGCAAAATGGTCTTAGACCGAAAAATGGGTTTTTTGGGTACGTGCGTCAATTTTAATAATGAATGAAAAATGCTTTAGTATTGCAGCTTTTTTTTATTTTTTTATTGCTTCCCAGAAACATTGTCCATTTGAACCTCCTCTTCCTTTTATTACCGCTGCACATTTGCGACTCATTGACTCAGATACGTTTTTCCATACAGATATGGTGTTCAGGTGCCGGATTAGTAAATGTTTTGGGATTTCAATTGGCTCTGAACGCCCCTTTGCAATCTTGAGTTTCATGCTTGACCAGATATTCTCAATTAGATTAAGGTTTGGGCTGCAAGGAGGCCAGCGCAGCATATCGATATTGTTTCCTTCAAAGTACTTTTAACCAAAATAAATTAAAAAAATACTAATATACTTTTGATTCAAAGAAGTTGTAGCTTATTTTAAAGTTATAAATTAATCTTTTATTTGGAAAACAAAAACAAGTTCATACTTACAATTTTGGCTGCATGGCAATGAGAATTATCGTGATGAAAAATGAGTCTGCAAGTGTCACTAAGAAGCTCTATAGCGGAGGGCTCTAATTCATTTTCTAAGACCCGTAGATAAACTGCTGCAGTGGCTTTCGATTCTAAAAATGCCAAATTACCCTTTTCAACTCCAGAGAAGCATCCGCAGACCATCTCTTTGCGCAGGAATCCTACCATCTCCAATATGCAGCTTAAACTTGGATTTGTTGGAAAAGATAACATTGTTCCACATGTCTTACATCCAATTAAGATGGTTCTCAGCCCAAATTAATCGTTTTTCTCTGACTATTATTGGAAAATCCGGCTTCAGTACTTGCTTGAGTGCTCTGAGTATAGCTTTTGCGACCCTTTTCCTCACTTTTGAATATTCACTGAAGTCTTAAACTGATACCGACGGCTTTGGAGCACCAAAAGATTGATTTTCCACTGAGGTCGTCTTTTTTTTTTTACCTCGCTGAGCCTTTCCTTCTGCTGGTAGTCATGGTCTCACGATATTTTTAAAATTCCATGCTACTTTTCATTGCACACCATTAAATCTTTTAGAAATTTGACGGGTTGTTAAATTTGGACGTGATAGACACAAAATATTAGATTTGCACTTGGAACTGATATTTCCCATTTTTTGTTCTTTTAATCACATTGGTCCGTTTTGGACGGCTATCTCGAGCTAAATGCACCTTCCATTCATAATTACATCGACTTTTGTTCACTAATTGAATGATATTTTGTTCAAAAAAACATCATAGCTCTCGCTCTCATAAATTCCAAGTACTGCCATCCGCAAGAGTAAGAAAAGTTTTGAGCAAAATTTTTCGAACGGCACTGTATATGGAAAACAAAATTTCAATTCGTCCTGTGTTTTGGTGGAACCAATAAGCGTAGAAAATTTAGATTTTGGTATAATTTTGAAAACAGATAACAAAAGAAAAGTAATTATATGGTATATCGCCTTAACTACGTCGTCGAAAATTGTTATAAAACCAGGTGACTGCTGCCATCAATTCCTCAGAGTACGGTGATTGAAAATGTATCGTGTGTCGCTTTTAATAACGTGTTGCGCCTTGACGTGTGCAGCTGTAGCTTTCCCACTGGAGACATCCTCAACGGACAAGACGCCACATAACGCTCTGCACCGTATATTGTTTCATTAAAGGCTACGGGACATTTCTGTGCTGGGAGCATTATAAGTGAGAGCATCATAGTTACAGCCGCCCACTGTTTAAAGAGTACGAGACCGATATTTTCTGCAATAGCTGGATTGCATAATCGCAAAAATGAAACTTAAGCAACTGTACGCCAAGTTCTACTTAATCAAACAATAACGCATCTTGAGAATAGTCCAGATTACAGACCCAACGATATTGGCCTTATAAGAATTTATCCACCATTCGAATTCAATGCGAATATTAATAAAATTCAGCTACCTACTGCTAGCACGAACCCATCAGATGAAGTAACTATTTTCGGTTGGGGCAAGGTCTTGAATTCTGCTCACAAGCCAGACATTTTACAAACCGTTGATACTAAAGTGATTGATAATGCAAAATGTGATAGTATATATCAAATGGACGTTTATCCGCAACAAGTATGCACCCAATCAGATATTTTAAATACATCCATTGGTGGAGGAGATTCTGGTGGTCCACTCGTCCAGTATACTGAAGGTACAAGTACAAGTATTTCTAACGCCTATAGCATACGCGTTTATTCATTAAATCATCTAATCTCTGATGATCATACCAAAAAACATGTCCCCATATAAGTTTTATCTATGTGTGGGCATTTGAGTGGACTTAAATCCTCGGTTTGGCCTAATCTTTGGTAGTGGTAATAGTGCCAATCCAAATATTGAAAAAGTGGTTTATATTTGTGATTGTAATTAATGTTATTATACCGGGTAAGGCTTGCCAAATTCGATTTTTCTAATTGAAAATGTATATATTTTGCTTTCTTACTTACTTACTTACTTACTTACTTAGTTGGCGCTACAGCTCGAGGTGAACCTGGGCCTGCTTCTCGCAACCATTTGTGTGTGCGTGTTATATTTTTGCACGATTGGAAGGGACCTACAGTTTTTTGCCGACTCCGAACGGCGCGCGAGTTGAAAAGCTCAATCATGACAAATGATACCTACTCTTTGACAGACATTCGAAAGAGGTGGCACCGTGAAAAAACTTTTAGATGTTGGACCCGGGCAGCATTGCGTAGTAGTACATCGCACTTACCACTACACCACGGTGCTCACTAAGTATAGTGTTTTCCAATGAGAGGTGTTATTGTGCTATTTCGGTAGCTGTCACTTTTGAAGCTTTTATTCTTTGACATTTGACAAGTAGAAACTACGCCATTACTAAAAATGGAACGATACATGCTTCAACAACGCATTGAAATTATTAAAATTCACTACAAAAATGGTGAAAATCTTGCAGTCACAGTTCGCAAAACCAAAGCAATTTTTGGTCGTCGTGAAGCACCTTGTCGGACCGCAATACAGAAATTGGTGGAAAATTTCGAGCTGTTGGGACAAGTTAGTGATGTGAAGAATAAAACCCGTGCACGTCGCTCAGGAACAACTGAGGATATTGCTGCTGTAGCCCAAAGTGTTGAAGAAAACCCAGGTTTGTCCATTCCTCGTCGTTTTTTGGTATTGGGCATTCCACAAACGTCATTACACCGTATTTTGCATAAAGACTTGGGTCTTAAGGCTTATAAAGTTCAGTTAACACAAGCACTCAAGCCAGCCGATCATCAACAACGTCGTGTCTTTGCTGATTGGGTCCTTGAAATGCATGAAAATGATCCGGAATTCCATCGAAAAATCATCTTGACTGATGAGGTCCATTTCCACCTCAGTGGCTACGTCAGCAAGCAAAATTGTCGCATCTGGGGCTCGGAAAACCCAAGAGTTATTGTTGAAAAGCCTCTCCATCCTCAACGTGTGACTGTTTGGTGCGGTTTATGGTCCGGTGGGGTCATTAGACCTTACTTTTTCGAAAATGAGGTTGGATCAACAGTTACGGCGAATGGATTGCGCTATCGAGAGATGATTAATGATTTTTTATGGTCGGAGTTGGATGGTATTGATCTGGACAACGTTTACTTTCAACAAGACGGCGCTACGTGCCACACAAGCAACGAAACCATTGATCTTTTACGGGAAAAGTTTCCGGACCGTGTTATCTCTCGAAGAGATGATCACAATTGGCCACTGAGATCTTGTGATTTAACACCTTGCGACTTCTTCCTTTGGGGCCACGTGAAAGATAAGGTCCACGCCAATAGCCCAGCGTCGATTCAAGACCTCAAAGATAAAATTCGTGAGGCTATCGAGGAAATAGGGCAGCCACTTTGTGATTTGGTTATGGAAAATTTCATGAAAAGGATATGGTCCTGTATGCGTGCTCGTGGTGGCCATTTGGCTGATGTTGTTTTTCATTATTAACGGCAGACCTTCCTCTTTATTATGAAATAAAAATCCACTCATTTATCTCAAAAAATGGCATTTTTCTTTGAATACCAAAATAACACCTCTTATTGGAAAACCCTTTACTAAAAATGAATTTAATGTTAATGTACAAACCTTTCAAATGAAATAAATAAATTGAAGGTTTTTGAAGATCCAGTGATGAAGAGCGCATCAACCACAAGAATGTTCCGATGCTTTGTTGTTAACAACGAAGTAAGAGTAAAATAGGCATAGTTTCATTAATAAAAACAACAATTCTTTTTAAATTTGTTTTCATAATGTTTTTTGTTTTATTTCTTGCTTTTTTTTTCTTCACTTGATAAGAGTTCTCATCATGTTTACACAAAGAATTTCATAATTTTACTAAGATTTTTGTTAATGTTTTTTTTTTTTTACTTCAATTTCTATATCATATCATTTCTAACAACAATACATTTTTTTTTATCCATTTAATCATCCACCTTCTTAAACATTACATTTTGTATGCATTTTATTTTTATTTTTCATCATAATTAGTTCACCTTGATACAAGTACGATAAATTTTTATGTTTACTAAAGATTTTTGTTTTGTTGTTGTTTGTTATACAATTTTTTTTTCATTTTCATTAATTAGGTACTAACATTACATCTATTTGTAAAAATAAAAATCTTCTAAAACGAGATTTTTTTTATACATTTTTTCCTTTCATAATATTTATTATTTTCATTTGTTTTAAAAGTTTTTATGTAATAATCTAAAAAATACAAATAAGATTTTATTGTTTTTGTTTTTTTGTTACAGGTAGTTATTTTTATAAAATATATATTTTTATAGGAGTTCTATTTGTTATTGTTTTTTTGTTATATTTTGTTTTTGTTCATCTTTAAAATTTACATCAAGTATTGAGGAAATATTAATAACATTTATTTTTTTATTATAATTTCATGTGTGGGAGAGAATTTATAAACAAATAAATGGAAAAAATGTCAAATTTATCTAAATATTTATCTATTAACAATTAGGTAATTTTTTTTTAGTTAAATATCAATTTTCTTTGCTTATCTAAAAATATATTTGTTTATATTAATTTACATTAAATTTCTATACAAATAGATGGTCAATTGTTGATTTTTTATTTTATTTTTGTTTAACCTTAAGATACCAAGTTTTTTTTGTGTTTCACTTTATTAATTTTTCGTTTTGTTAAATATTTTAAAAATTCATTTTGGCATTTTTTTTTAATTTTTTATGTACAAATTTATTTTTGATAGATGTAGACATCCAGGAAAGTTTTGCGTAGTTTTTTTTAAGATGTTTTAGAGGGTTTATTGTTCTAGGGTGGGTTGGGATGTCATGTAAATTGCTTAAGTTGTGTGATGGAAGTTGGTTGATTTTTTAAATAAACTTTAAAATTATCTTTCTCACAGCCTGAGATAAATGAGTCTATAATGTGGGTAGCGCGGTGTGGAAAGTGTTTAGAAAAATATTTTTAGGAGTTTTTAATCTTTTTCGATGACAGTTAAATTGATTTGTATTTATTGTGAATGTACACTTGGAGTTAAATGTTTTCAGATAGCAATAGCGATGGATGCCTTTTTCCTGGAACTGTAGAATGGGTGTATATAGTATCTATGAAAAAGCTCAAAGAAAAATACATTGAAAGACTACTGGGTTTTTCTACGTTCTCTGTTTCGTGAGTTATAAGATTAACTTGAAGAACTTATTTCAGGAAACAAAATGATGTCCTTTTTGAGCAGAGAAGAATGAGATTAAAACACCATGCTATGATAAAGTGCTGGTTGCCATGTTTGTTTATTTACCGAAAGGCTGCCGATTCAAGTACCAACCGGACTCTCAAAAGTGTACAGCATCTTTTTACAGACACACAGTGATGTTCGAAAATTTTGCTCCAACCTTTTCTTACTATTTCGGATGGGAGTTCTTGGAATTTATGGAAGCTATGATATTTTTTGCACAGAGAAGTAAGACATCGTTCAATAAGTGAACAAAAGTCGGTGTAATTACGAATAGAATAGAACGAAAGTCGATAGTGAAAAACGGCAAAAAATGGGAAAAATCAATTCCGATATTTTGTATCTGTCACGTCTAAATTTGACAACCCGCCAAATTTCTGAAAGATTTTATGTTGTTACTGGAGCAGCAGAAGGAAAGGCTCAGAGAGGCAAAAAAATACGACCTCAGTGGAAGATCGTGTTTTGGTACTCGAAAGCCGTCGTCGGTATCAGTTTAAGACTTCAGTGGATATTAAAAATGATCTACCTGATGAGGATACATCTCGTAAAGGCACTCAAGCAAGTACTGGAGCCAGAGTCTCCAAAAAGAATCAGAAAAAATTACTATTTTGGACTGAGAAATTCCAATTGAGAATATCTGGTCAATCATGAAACTCGATATTGCAAGAGAGCGTCCAGAGTCAATTGGCATGGTAAAAATTGACCTGGAACACCATACCTGCATTCATATGGAAAAGCTATCTGAGTCAATGGGTCGCAGATGTGCAGCAGTAATAAAGGGAAAAGGAGTTCCAGCAAAGTACTGATTGAATGGACAATATTTAGGGGAAGCAATAAAAAAACCGCACTAATTAAGATTTTTTATTCATTTCTAAAAATGAGCCAAGTACCCTTTGAACCCATTTTTCGGTGTAAGACCGTTGACTGTAGGTAAACCACTCAGCCAAACGAAAACAATAGTTTGAGCAAAATTTTTCGAACGGCATTGTATGTATGTACTTCGGAAACTTTCAATGGTCTGAAAAGTCTGCCTTGGCCCATTTACCCCCAAGTGTATGCAGTCTACAAAAAATAAAAGTAAATATTCTTACTTTGATACAAAAATATTAAGGTTATTTCTCTGTTTGTATTTTCATAATTTTTTTTTTTAAAAATATTATTTGCATTCCAGTGTAGGATTCGAAAAAAAGCTGATTCAAGGTACTACTAGCATTTTACTGTTTTATTTCTTTTTAAGAGTTTTCTCGTAGCCTTTTTTTGGAAGACCACTGCGAAGTTATTTTATGGATTTTCTATCGGAGACGAGATTTGTTTTTATAAATATTTTATTATTTATTTTTTGTTTTATGTTTTATCTATAACACTAATATTTTTCTCTAACTACATTCATAAGTATTTTTTTGTTTGCCTTTTCTTAATTTAACTTCTTCATAAGGATCGTCTCTCTGTTTCCATAATAAAATAAATAACAAAATAATGAAATGTAATTTTATAACGGAAAAAGAAAAATAATAATCGGTTTATAAATATTTTCCTATTTAAGATAAAAATTAAATAACATCGATTTGAGCTACTTTTTGTGGGAAAGATATCCATATATGTAATTCTCTTTATATAACGGTTGTCTTCGAATTATTTGTTTTGCAAAAATATACAAACTATCAATAGATTTAATAACAAGAACATTAACAACGAGTTTTTAGTTTTTTTTTTTTTAAGTTAATTCTTAGTGGAAATAGACAATGGCAACGCTTTTGCGTTTTTGAAATCGGACAAATATTTTGGTTTTTGTTTTTTTTTTTGTTTTTGCTAACGTTGAACGAATGTTTGTTATTTTAGTTTTTTTTTTTGTTTGGAAAAAAATTTTCTGATAGAAATTCACAAATTCACTTTTCCCATTGGAGAAGGAGAGTTGGCGCAAGAACAATACGAGCTAAGTTTTATTTTAATTATTTGTTTTTCTTAAGATTTAGTGTTTGTTTGGTTTTATTTTTTTTTTAATTTTATTTACGAGTAGGTAAAGCTTTTCAAGTGATTTAAAAAAAGATGTTTTTCAATTTAATTCCAATTTTCAGTGTGGAGAGTTTTCCAAGATGATGTAGTGTGAGTATTAAGTGTTGAGATTTGCTGTGATATTGACCACTTTAGAAAGAAAAAGAAAGTGATAAATGATGAATTTAGGGCGGATTAGAAGATTAATGTTTGCTTATGGATTTTTTGTTGGTTTTGTTTTGTTTCTAACTGACAGCAGACCAGTTGAATGGGGTGTGAGAGTGGAGGAGGTGGATTGAACTTTGTACAAATTGTGCGCACTAAAGAGGATGAGAGAAGAAGCGTAATAAATGACTTACAGATTGAATGGATAAGCTTTTCGAGCGAAGGACATCGTTTTTTGCTTACTTACCGATTGCGATAAATTGGAAATGTCCCTCGAGGGTGTACCAACTTGGACATTTCAAAACAATGATAAGGATGATTTGGTGATTGGGAATAAATTATGCGAATAATGGATCTGAAGAGCTCACGGAGAAAACTGTCTAAGGACTTTTGTAAATACCGTCGAAGATACTGTAATGAGATTAAATATCGACAAAGCAACATGCGTCATAAATTGCTAGTTTTGATAGGTATTTCTTTGCTTAAAGAATGATCTCAAATAAACAAGTCTCTTTGTAAGTTCCAACCAAAGTAAATTTTGACCTGAAGAGTGAATGCGAAATGACAACTGCATGGGCGCGAAAAGATGCCATATGTATGTCCTGTTAACTAAATTGGCTTTACATGTCATTAAGTCGATATCAGCGAATGCCCGCTAACATAAAAGTAGTCAATAGTATCAGAATAGAAAATGGAGTAGTTGATTCACAATAGTAAGCTACTCGTAGAGATAAAAACAAATTTATTTTTTATACTGCATCATTGGGAATAATCCCTACCATTCTGATTCTTGATTTTACAGTTACGTAGTTTCGAACATGTACTTGGATCTACGTGTGTCATTCGGATCGAAAGGTTAAAAGAAAAAAATCTTTAGGAATACGAATAAGTCGATAAATATCAAAATGGGAACAAATTAGCGACAAAGAAAGGGCAATTCACAATAGTAAACTTTTGTGAATACGAATAAGTAAGAGTGAAAAGAAAAATAAATCAATCAACAGCATATAATGGTTTTAAAGAAAGGTGACAGTTATATTGTTACAGTTTGCTGGAGAGATGGATCTTTTAAGAATAAATATGAGTAGTGATAGTTCTCTTGCCAGGTAAATTTGATCGACAGTTACAACTGTAATTTTGTTATTTTCCACTTTACATTGAATTATGAGCACTAGTTTTACTGACAGAAACTGACAGATGGCTGTTTTGATAGGTCTAAGCCACCAAGTTTCTCAATTGAGGGACAATTTTTAACTCTCTCATTTGGTTCTCTTTTTTACGATTTGTTGCAAGTTTTCCGGGTAACTAAACAGGAACTTGCAAATTTATACAAATTCGCAAGTTACCAAACAGACCTGTTATATAAAACCGGACCTCTAGACTGAGTGTTCCATTAACATTTGATTTTGTTTTAGAAAGCGCTCAATAGTGCAAAATTGAAGAAGGCTAGAAACTTAAATTCAACTAACTATTGAAAGGACGTACTCGTAGTTAAAGAAACAAATGTCATAAGGTGTACTTTTTTGTAGCCTACGTATATATAGGCATATTATCGCGGCCTAAGGTTTTCTTTATCTGGTAACACTGAGCATATTGACATCTTATATACATATATATATATATATATATATATATATATATATAAATCACAATGCCACGCTTTTACATGTCATTTTTCTGTCCCGATAAACACAAAAACTAACACACACAATGAAGTAAAACTTCGTATTCCCGTTCTTTAACATACTGTGCACATAGGCCGATTTTTTAATTAATTAATAAGTACAATTATTTATATCTATTAAAAAAAAAAAAACACTAACGAAACCACTTGCTGGCGAAATGTCACTCATTCAAAATATAAATACAATCCACACTTATTTTGTGGATTGTGTATGTTGGTAGTTTGCAAACCTTGGGGTGCGATCGCACTGTCTTTGATTCTTTGAACATGACAATGCATGTATTGTAAGTAACACTATTTTTTTTGAGACACGGGCGAAGCCGGGCAGAACAGCTAGTATGTACATATACATATGTAAGTCATACTTCAGTTGTAGTATTTATTTTTTTATTATATTTTATATGGAGAGCCTTTTTAAGTCAATATAGGTTACAATAAAATACACCTATTGCATTCTAACATTCATAAAAGAACGTTCATAAGTTTCCTTATAATTGGAATAAAAGTGGATAATAGAGGCAATTTTTCTTAAAATCCCTGTGTGGAACTCCGCTAATAATAAGTCTTATCCCATTTTTACAGAATTACATAATTATTCTTACTCCTCGATTTTTAGACATATTTTTTTATAGGTGAATGACAGAGCGATTGCTAGATACTTTAGATTTTAGAATATTACATATTACGATTGTTATTTAAAAATATAAAAAGCTTTAAACGGGGAGAATGTCATTCAACATGCATCATTCTCAGCTCTCTAATTTAGTAACGCACAAATGTCATCGAATAGACCAAAATTCACTTAAGTACCATATTCTATCCAATTGGACTAGAAGGAACTTTAAAACCGTGACCAATGTACAAATTGAAACAAGAAAACTATAAAATTAAATAAGAAAAAATAAATAAATAAATGATTGAACTATTTTCTTATATGTAACCTACAAATTTTTATCGCAAATATAGGTACATTCATATGTAGGTATTTATCTACAGAAATTTGCACTAATTACTAAATCTTTATACAAAAAATTTGTTTAATAATAAATTATGCTTCCTAAGATACATAAATATGTTACTGTGTATGTTTTTAATGAAGTGGTGATTTTAATCTGAATAGAGTAGCAGGGAATAGAAAGTAGTGAAACAGTCTGATTTAATCAAAAGCTAGACAATCAAAGAAAAAGCTCAACGTAGGTATATATTCATAGAACATCCTGGCAGTCTGCAGATCAAGTACCTCACAACAAATAAGATTCTCTCGTTCTGTGTTATGGAAGTCTGAATATTTTAAACGCAATCGTTGGCTTTGTGAAAAAAGTTAAAATACATTTGATGTCAATTGTGAATGAGCCCAGAAAATGGATTTTTTCTGGAATCATACCGCTGAATTTTTTTTAAAGATTTTATTATACTTAAATGAGCACAACAGAGGTCGATTTCCATAAATAGAGACGGACCTGGTCAAAATTTCTGCTAACGATATGTATTATAAGCCAGGGTTGCCACAGCGCCCTGAGAAAAAATGTCCAGATGTCACCCCAATGCTTTCAAGTTCAGGTTTGATGACCTAAAAATAATCATCGTCATCTCTTTTCGGATCACCCCAAGTTTTTCCACAAACAAAATTCGCTCGCAAGAAGCTGCCCAAAATAGTTGGCGCCCTGGCATATTGCCACTGCCATTAATTGATGAAAATAACTACTTCATAATCCTTATTGCAAGTGTCAAAAAATGAACGATAAACGATACTAATCAATAAATTTAAGTAGATGGTATTGCGATTGTCGATTACAAATAAATGATTGGCTATCGAAAATTTGTAACAAATTTCTATTGTGAATGAAGGCAAATTACACCGAATATTCAAATCAATTCTACATTTTAATAAACATAATTCAAAAGTCAAGCAAGCAATAACATTCACAATGATCAAAACCCTTATCACTGGAGTAACACAATATCGAAAATTTTATTGATTGGTAATTTTATCAATTGCCAATTGAATGATAAATGACACTCGCAATAGGCGTGAAATGATTAACTATCATAAATTCACGACAAATTTCCATTGTGAATGGAGCCAAATTTCACCGAATATATATACCAAAATATATAAATCAACTCTACATTTTAATAAACAGAATTCATGATGAATTGCCAATGAGAAATGTCAAAAAGTGTTTTCTATTCACAGCAGGCAATTACATTCACAATGATCAAAACCTTTATCAATTGAGTTACACAATACCTACTGACAGTGTTTATTGATTGATAAATTTGTTAATTCTCAATTGAATGATAATTGACATTTGCAATAGGGGTGAAATGATTGGCAACCATCAATTTGTAATAAATTTCCATTGTGAATGGAGCCAAATTGCACAGAAAACCCAAACCAATTCTACATTTTAATAAACAGAATTCATGATGAGTTGTCAATACCTACCGACAGTGTTTGTTGATTGATAAATTTATTAATTCTCAATTGAGTGATAATTGACAATCCCAATATTACCCCTATATTATGATTGACTTTAGTCAATTTGTGCCAACTTTCCATTGTGAATTGAGCCAAATTTCACCGCATATATAAACCAAAATATGGAGACTAGATAGCGAAAATGTCAGAAAGTGTTTTCCATTCACCGCAGGCAAATACATTCACAATGATCAAAACCTTTATCAATTGAGTTACGCAATACCGAAAATTTTATTGATTGATCAATTTATGAATTGTCAATTGATTGATGATTGACACTCGCAATAGGGGCGAAATGATTGATTATCATCAATTTGTAATAAATTTTCATTGTGAATGGAGCCAAATTGCACCGAATTTCCAAACCAATTCTAAATTTTAATAAACAAAATTCATGATGAATTGTCAATGAAAAATGACAAAAAGGGTTTTTCATTCACAGCAAGTTATCACATTCACAATGATCAAAATCTTTATCAATTGAAGTACACAATACTGACGATTTTTATTGATTGATACATTTATCAATTCTCAATTGAATGAGAATTGACAATCGCAATAAGGGTGAAATGATTGACTTTAGTCAATTTGTAACAAATTTCCATTGTGAATGGAGCCAAATTTCACCGAATATATAAACCAACTCTACATTTTAACATATTACATTTCTCAATTGATTGATTGACAAATTCATAAATTGTCCATTAATTGATAATTGACACTCGCAATTGGGGTGTATGTACCTATATACCTCTGTAATCCAAACTGACATCTTACGTCAAACTTCTGAGCTACTCTGACGATTATTTGCTGTATGGAAAGTGAAGCACAAACATTGGGACCGAAGGACTCAAGTCTGCTTTACCTATGTTAAGCCCCTACTACTCGACAGTGGCAAATCTATGCATGCTGTATAACGGTAATGTATGTCTTGTATGTATGAGCTTATTATTCTAAAGAAATCCCTATCCAAAAAAAAAAAAAAAAACTAAATAATTTTAATAATCACACGCGCTGTGGCGCTAACACGAAACACCCTGTTTGGCTACAGTATACCATGTGCGCACCTTCACTAGCGATGGCGACTCGGGAGTTTGCTGGTCTAACTGGCCACTTGTTCTACTACTACTCGCACGGCCGCTACGACTTGACCGATTTGAGCTTGCACCACTTACCGTCAAGAGATTCGGTGTGGTGACGCTTAAATTTTGATTTAGATTTTGATTTTTTGACATGTTGCCGGCACCACCACCCTCCGATTCGATTCGTATTGTTGTCGTTGTTGACGGGTGCGAATAGCGGTGCAAATGACGTTGACGGTTCGTCATCGTGGTTGTCGTTGTCCTTGTACCGTGGCCGTCTGCAGTTCGATGTGTTGATTGGGAGCCTCTTGATTTTAGTGCGTTGACAGCTGACGTTGACGACATGCTTGCCGTTGAACGTTTACTTGTGCGACGATCCCGAACCGGATTCGACAGTGCTGGCGGTTGCGTTGTGGCTAACTGATTAGGAATTGCCTGCTCTTGGTCGGATTCGATCTGCTTGTGACGACGATGACGCACGGAACGTAATTGCAATTCCCTTTGCGGACGTAAACAATGGCGGCAGAACGATGAGGATGACGACGATGATCCGGATGTCGTCGACGAGGATGACGATATCAGTGAGGTGAATGACGCCGACTTAGATGACGAAGTGGATTCTTGCGATGGCACTGGGGAGGATGGACGTCGTCGGCTGGGCGATGACTTCGCTGACGAAAATGTACACGAAGGAGGTGCGGGTAGTTGTGGTGGTTCAACAACCACCACGATGTCCTTGTTGCTGAAGTAATTAGTCTCCTCGGTGCTTGCAGGTGGTAACGGAGGGCTTTCAACTGTGATGGCTAAATCCAGCTGTCGTCGGTCGGTTGGGTTGTTTATTGTTGCCACCGTTGGCAAGGATTCTTCATTGTGCAGCTCCAGCTCAGAAGGATCCGATACCTTGTGATGTCCTTTCGTTTTGATTTTCTTTTTCGTTTTACTACACGATGTGGTTCGACTATTTTTATTATGATGATGATATTGTTGCTGTGTAGGTTGTGTCCTATTACTGTTACTATGGCTATGCGTATCCTTTTTCAAAGTACTCTTTGAGCTATGACGATGTGGCCGCATAGCGCGGTGGCGGCAGTGACGGCGTTCTTCGCCATCATCGACAACATCGCCTGGATATTGTCAGAATGCTGTATCGAAAACTGACATTGATCTAGAAATTGCTTCGTCATTATGGCAACATTCAAGGAATTCCTCTAGAGTAACAACCCCGTCCCGGTTGATGTCCATTTTCTATAAAAAAAAAGAGGAAAAGAAATGGATCTCAATTCAATTTGAATAATAAGGATAATAAGGGGATTTTTTTTTTTAATTTGCTTCATCCGAAATTAGTTTATTTAGGAATAAATTAATTTGCGAAAAGATAAGAGTCCTTGCATAGTAATAGGGATATGGTTTGTTTCTTATTTGAATAAATTATGAATGTTTTTGAATTTATTTGCGTACTAAGCTTGATTCATTTCTTTAATCTATTTATCGAGGACCAAGAAGAGGCGACAATTGGAGAATATATGTATGTGAGTCAGTAGGATTCCTCTTCTGAAGGACTATCAAAATTGTGACAAATTAAAAATGCAATTGCCTTCCTATTATCTCATTTTTATTTGATTGAACATTTTTGAGTAGATACATAATATCCATTTTCGCGAACTAGAAAAGAAGAAGGCATGTCCTAATTATCCTTTTTTTTTGGTCTTGTAGTAGGAGGTTTATTTCCTCATTCCAGTTGGTACTAGTCTAATAAAGCAGCTGGATCTCATTTAATTTATCATCATTAGGACACAACGAGAGAATCTAGAGATGATGGAACATTTTAATTGAGTTTTAATTCAATTGAGGAGAATGTTACGAGTGTTTTCAGTTTTTTCTCCTTTTTTTATTTTGAACCGACGACGCTTCGTTATTAAGGAGCAATTAAAAAAAATTTAAAGGGTTGACTTAGTAGTAATGAGTTCAAAATTAAATTCAGTTTTTCTGAGTCGGAGTGGCTGTGTGTGCGGATATGAATTTAGGTGGTTGTTGGGTAACAGAACAGATAAAAAAAAATCGAATTCTCACATGGGACATTTGAAGGTCACAAAATTTAATGAAAAATAAACCACTCTGGACTTTTTGAAGTAAAGCTTCTATACACACTCCTATATGTTAGACAAAACAAGTGAAACGCGAAAATCCGTGTGTGTACATATATATATGTACTAGCTTCAGCAATGGAGCAGGTGCTATGCGAGTTGGTATATACATATTTATTTATTTATTTATTTAAACAATTATTTATTTATTTTTTTATTTACTTATTTATTTATGTAGGTATTTATTTATTGATTTATTTATTTAGTTATTTATTTATTGATTAAATAATTGTTTGTTTCATTCATTTATTTATTTATTTATTTATTATTTATATATTTAGTTATTTACTTATCTATTTATTTATTTATTTATTAAGTTAATTATTTATTTTTTTATTTATTTATTTATTTATTTTATTATTTCTTTGTTTATTATTTATATATTTATTTATTATTTATTGATTTATTTATTTATTGATTTATTTGTTTCTTTATTTTTTTATTTTTTATTTATTTACTTATTTATTTGTTTATTTATTATTTATATATTTATTTATTAATTGATTTATTTATTTATTTGTTTCTTTATTTATTTATTTATTTTTTTATCTATTTATTGAAATGAAACTTCTTTAGTCGTGGTAGGGCAAATTTGCCTGAATCAGACGAAAAGTTAAACGTTTCCCCTTCTTCAACTGGCAGTGAAATCTATACATAGTACTAGCTGTAACCCGGTGTGCTTCGCTCCACCTATCTTTTCAAAATTTGCCCGCGCACATAGTTAGAGCGCATATGATAGAAAGCAAGTACATAGTAGGAAGCAGTCACTGCTGCTCTATTTTCAACTTCGATTTCCATATTTTTCTCTATTTGTCTATCTGTCTATCTGTCTATGTCTATCTATTTATTTATCTATCTACCTATTTACCTATCTATCTATCTATCTATCTATCTATCTATCTATCTATTTATCTATCTATCTATCTATCTATCTATCTATCTATCTATCTATCTATCTATCTATCTATCTATCTATCTATCTATCTATCTATCTATCTATCTATCTATCTATCTATCTATTTATCTATCTATCTATCTATCTATCTATCTATCTATCTATCTATCTATCTATCTATCTATCTATCTATCTATCTATCTATCTATCTATCTATCTATCTATCTATCTATCTATCTATCTATCTATCTATCTATCTATCTATCTATATATCTATCTATCTATCTATCTATCTATCTATCTGTCATGTCCTGTTTTTCTGTCTATCTGTCTGTCTGTTTGTCTGTTTGTCTGTCTGCCTGTCTGTCTATCTGTCTGTCTATCTGCCTGTCTGTCTGTCTATCTATCTGTCTTTCTGCCTGTCTGTCTGTCTGTCTGTCTGTCTGTCTGTATGTTCGTCTGTCTATCTGTCTGTCTGTCTGTCTATCTATCTATCTATCTATTTGGCTGTCTGTCTATATTAATTGACCAAAATGATTCACATTTTACCTGAAATTAAATTTTGTATGACAGATAGAAATTTCTCTTTTTGCACTGAACCAACATATATTTTGAATATGAGCATTTTTGGTTCATAAATATAGAAGTTGCTAATAACTTGACTCCAGTGCCACCTAGCGGGATGAAATATACTTAACAAAGAACTCTCATGCTTACCAAATACATACAAAAAATTTCATAAAAATCGGCCGAGCCGTTTCGGAGGAGTTCGATTACAAACACCGTGACATGAGTTTTATATAAATATGTATTAGATAAAAGGAAGTCCCCAAAATTTGGCTAATCTCGAGAACCCCTAAACGGATTTAGATGCGGTTTTCACTATTATGGTCTGTATTTTCTGGCGGAATTTATGCGTGTACTCAGACTACTCCATTACTCATAGGAGCTGAGAATTTGAGATCGAAGTGGCACAAAATCAAATTTTCTGTCATTACACAGCAACTCAACGAACTTATCGATAATACAATATTTGTTGGGTATCGACGTCTCTGTCTTGACATTATTATTTCAGTGCTGCCACAGTAGGGATATTTTTTTCTGCCTTCAGCAAATTTATAGGCATTGGTTAGGGGAAAAAAAGTGCACAACAAATTGACTCAAAAAAACTGCATCCAGGGCCTCAAAATCAAAGCTAATGCTTCAGGTTTTTTTTTAAATCATGATGTTTCTCGGACCTTTGGTGATATAAGAACAAAATATTCTTTTATTCTATAAAGTTGAAAATTTCAAGGCATCCAACTCCAAAACACCCTTGTCTGATTTTGCAACGGTGAAAGATATTCAGTTTTTACCGATTTTAAAAGCTGATAAGCCTCCGGGAAACCCTTCTAGCTACAAACCCATCAGCTTACTTAGCAGCCTAGGTAAAATCTTTGAAAAAGTTTTAAAGTACACAATTTTGCAGATTGTTACTGACCGAAACTTATATCCTGACGAACAATTTGGTTCCCGAAGCTATCACAGCACTTCCCATCAAGTGCTCAGAATCTGCAAGTATATTAAACTTACCCGGGCTTTGAAAAAGCTTTTGATTCAGAGTGGCATTACGGCCTTGTCTATAAAATGATTTCCCCCCATTTTTTATGTAAAACAATGGACAGTTTCTGGTCTAATCGTAGTTAGTAGTCTTTGTAAATAATAGTGCCTCCAGTCAATTTCATGTTAATTCTGGTGTCCCCCAGGGTTCAGTACTAGGGCCTATCTTATATTACATATATACCTCTGATTTTCCGTAATTGCCCAGAGTGTGGAATGTCGCGATACAAGCGAAAGCTGATGATACAGCAGTATTCTCATCACATGAATTTTCTCTTAATGTTGAGACAAATTCAAGCAATGGGATTGAGATACTCTGGAGTTCTGTTAAGGATCAATACGATGAATCATATGAAAACTATCTACAGCCAAAGAACTAAATTAGATTTCTTATATGCAGCAGTGGAGCCCTTCAAACTCCTGCGCTTGTTTGTTACTACAAAAACCTTAAGTCTTGTGGCAGATTTTTGTTATTACAGGACTTCTCTTTTTCATCATCAGAATTACAGGACTTCTCTTTTTCATCATCAGAAACAATCGCTTTCATCAATTAAAGTCGAATAAAAATCAAGTAAAATAACTTTAGAACATAAAAGAATTTGATACAAAAACTTCACAATAACAGTTCTCGTCCTTTTTTGTCGTATTTCTTATTCTTCTGTTTCTGGTTTCATGTTCATAATTTAAAGAGAGAAAAAGTAAACTTGCCAACTCACCTTAAAAATTCGCTCCACTTTGTGTCGAATTTTTTCCTCCTCAGGACACTCGTCTGGTAAGCGGCCCATTAGCTCGTATATGGCAGTTACAATGTCAGTCATTTCGTCCCTAGTAATAAAGCCATCACCATTGATGTCATACAATGAAAACGTCCAACGAAGTTTTTCCTCCACAGATCCTCGAGATAGTATCGAAAGTCCTTGAACAAAATCCTGCAAACAGTTTAAATACAATTATATACTATTGTATATATACGCATGCTTGTGTGTGTGTATATGGCAGAGTGACTTCCTTTGGTTATAAAAGTAATTTTTTACTGTGGGCGCACGTGTGTGGGTGGTTGGGTTACATTTGTTTTTATTGATTTTATATCGACAATGAATAGCAATTTCGGGAAAGGACTTTTGCATTTCCTAAATGTCATCTAAATGTTGATGTTGTTGTTCAGAGAACCTAAATTGACTGAACGAACATGTAGAGTGGGCGGATAGCTTTTTTTATAAAAAAAGGGAAAACTGAACGTATGCAACGTCAGACTGAAGATGGAGATTGGAGAGTATTCTGTTTGTATGTGAGCTGACGTACGAATATAAACAGAAATTCTGTTGGGTTGTCTAACATCAATCTACCTGTGTAAGTTTGCATGTATGTGTATGATATATGTATGACATCTCTCAAGATAGGTGAGGTTTTGTCTTTAAATCCAAATCTAAGCTTGATAATTTCCAACCGAATTTCGAAGTGCAATATCGTTAGCTGTAAATAGAAATCTGAACAAGATAGTAAGAGATTTTATTGCTTTTAGTGTCGTGAACCACTCAATAAAATGTTGCATGAATGTTGCGAATGACATTTGGGGCATATGCAATTCGAAAGTAGCTATTTTGTATCCCTTCAACTGTACTGCATCAAGCACACCCACCTTTTTTAACATTTGTGCATCAAGATAGTGATATACAGTGAAAGCCCTCATTTGCGAATACCCTGTTTAGCAGCATTAATGGACACTTTTTCGGGGAACCAATTTCTAATTTTCCATCCAAAGTGCGTTCTTATAAACGGACAGCTTTCATTAGCAGACAAAACACTACGGTGCGGTCCCGTGGCTGTCCACTTAAAAGAGCTTTCACTGTATACATATTTCCCTACTTCGAATCATGTTTCTAAAAATGTTATATTTTATATTGGCGTACGTTACGATGCGAAAAATAGTTTTTTTGTTGCCGTACTTACCGTCATTTTTATTTTATTTGGCAATAAATGCATGTCTGTTCTATTTCATGAGTAACCAAAGAAAACCGATCCCACCAACCAATCTCTGGAGCATTTTTATGTTTGGCAAACATAAAACTTTTTACAAAGCGAACACATCCCGTTCTTGGTTTTCTGGTTAACTTTAGTATAGTCGTATGTTCTGACACATAAAACCATGGCTTCATTCAATTTTATTGATGACATTGACACTGACGGGGCATCAAGTATAATTTAGGATGCTCGCCAGGACTTTGCTTGGTCGCCATTGTGGTAAACATACATTTTGACATTTCATATTTGACAGTCGTGAAGTATAGAGGTGGCAAAATTATTATTATGGAAAAATCATTATTAGTTTTTTGCAATCGAATCTGGTTAGATTAAATCTATAAAATGGATAAAAAAAATCAATAGCTTAATATTATAAGAAAGTTGGTGCGTTGTCCGACTATCACGGCTGAACCACTGAAGCTATCCACCTTATATTCACACCATATGTTCCTGTGGTGTTCCGGATAGTTTTTGCTTATGTTAAAGCCCCCTAGGTGGCGTTGGGGTCGCTTTTTCAAAATTCTTATTTATAAGTCGGATTGACTTTCACACCATATAATATTTAAATAAAAAGAAAGTCTTTGGCGAAATTTCGACCCAAAAGGCGGCGCTGGGGTACAGATATATAGATAAAAAAAACTTTTAAATGAGAAAAAGAAAAGTTTTTTTTTCGAATTTTGGGCATCTATCTCGCTCTATCTTAGTTCTTAAAAAACGTGTTAAAATAAAATTTACATATTTGTTTGGATTATTTCACAACAAAGACTTTGATATATACAGTAGAATCCGCTTAAGACGCTATCCCGCTTTTAACGCTCTTTTTCTCCGGTCCCTTCATTCTGATTAGAATTCGTATGATCGATTCGATAATCTGGTTAATACGGTCTATTTCCCGCTTAATACGCTCACACAGCTAAACGATACACTTCGTAATATTTGTATTTTCTTGTTTTTTAATTCTTTTTCCAGAAAAATCATTCGGTGCATTTGGGATAGGGATTTTTTTGTTTTTCGTATACAATATGGTTTGTGTCGTTTTTGTGGTAATTTCTTTTTCAGTTTTATTTCATTTCTTGTAATCTTACGTACATACAGGTGGTGTCAGTGCATTAGAATTTGATTGCGTACAATGGTTAGTACAAGGGATTAAAGGAAAACTAGCATAACACATGTATAATTTCAACTCTTTTTATAGAATAACTATATTTTTAACTGTATGTATTTCTTTTTAGTTTTCCCCGCTTAATACGCTATCCCGCTTAAGACGCTATTTTCTGTATGTCCCTTGAAGAGCGTCTTAAGCGGATTCTGCTGTATATCTTCTTTGTAAATTTTATGTAAGAAATGTAATAAATAACATAAAGAAATATTATTTGTATGCTTTAGCGACAACGATCAGTGTAGACCATTGCCACCATCAATTCTTGATGAAATTAATGTAATACCAGTTGACGTGGGTAAAAATGTGATGCGAAAGTTAAAAAAAAAATTGCATTTGTCAGGCCAACTTAAGTGGATATTTAGCTGATATTGTCCGTACACATTTTCTTACATTCAGTTAAACATTTATTAGCATTATAAAATTTTGTTTTAATTTTCCATGTTATAAAAAGTAAACCTTCTCGGGGAATACCCTGGACTTATGAAACCTACAGTCGAATAAATAATGGGCCTATGGTGGGTACTTGACCTGGTCACAGAGGCATTGAAGGAAATGAGATTTAGGATGAGCTGTCTTGTTCAGGATCTACTACCAAATTCTCAGGCCTGGAACCATTTTGTGGCATAAACTGGGCAACCATCTCAGCCTTAATCATCAAATGGGAACATAATATCCGAATCTTTTATTGGAGAAATGTCCTAGTACTTAGGCGAGTCAAACTGTTAATTTAGCCTTAAACTTCTAAACTGCAATGAGAAGGATATAAGGTATCTAACAAATTTCCTCTCCGGTCATTGCCAGTTACGATACGACCTTAACAAGCTAGGCCTGTCCAGCGAAACCGATTGTCGACTCTGTTTAGAGGAGGTCGAGATAGCCGAGCACGTTCTTTGTGATTGCCCTGCACTTTTTGGGGTCAGACGACATAGCCTACATAAAGAACTCCTCAGACCTTATGACTTAAAAAATGCCAGCTTTTATTAGAAAGGTGGTTTGCCTCTTGGACTTATTAGAATCCTATAATAGAATTTTAATTTTTTTTATATTTTATTCAAAAGATCTTTTTGATCGCAGTATCAGCCTTGGGCAGGATCAAGTAATTTAAAAAAACCTATTTGATTAAGGTGGTATCTGAGTGGCCTATCGCAAATTTGATTACCAATAAGGATTACTAGATTTGCTTTGAGATGGGCTGATGAATACAATCGGATTAAGTATTGTGATAGGTTTGACTGAATTTATTTTAACTTTCGACGTCACTCTGCGGTAAGCAAGCACAACATTATAAGAAAGTCTCAGTTGCTGCGCACTTATGTTACCAGTGCCGTAACTAGGCTTTTATGCACACGGTTTGAGTTCTATATTTGCGCCCTCGAACAATATACTGATTTTACAAGGTTCGGATATTTAAGTTTTTGTTAAGTTACTTGTTAGAATTAAAAATATATTAACTTTAGGTAAACAACACAAATATATCTGCCAAAATCTGTACATACAGGTAGGTACATATAATAGACATAAAACACCAAATACAAACCGTTAACGTAAAGAAAATAAGACAACTAATTACTTAAAGATTTACTCTTGGGGCTTTCCTTATAGCGAAGTCCTTAATGACATCATCATACGACAGGTCTCGTGCTATGTTAGCTTCAATCGACAAAATTGCTAGGCCAGATAACATTTCCTGACTCATCGTCGAGCTCAAGCATGTCTTTATCAGTTTGACTTTACTGAATGATCTTTCACAAGAAGCTTCAGTCACTGGTATCGTTAAAAAAGTTGTATAGCGACTAATACGTTTGGAAATATTTCCTTTAAGTCCAGTATAACTATCCTCTTAAGAAGACTTAGGCCTGATTGACAATCGCATTTTTTAAAACAATGAAGTCGCTTCAATTTGATTCTTCAAAGATTATATTTCGGCCCAAAATTATGTGGCATTTATGTCTGTAGAATATTTAATACCCAAATCAGCTGCATATTTCTGTAATTGTTGAACTAAATATGAAGATATACTTCTTATCTTCAAAAAATTGAACATATCTTGAATGTTATGAAGTTTTTCAAATCGCCATTTGAATTCAGAAGTTATTCTACCAATTATGTACTTCATTTATCTGAATTTTGAATTTTTGCTCTTGGAAAATGTCGTAACCGACGTCTGAACTTTCGCGTGCATCTTGTTTTTTTTACTCGCTTTCGTCGCTTTCCAACCAAATTATCCTCGATGTCACATTCTTCACAAACTTTTTTAGCTTTCTCGAAAACACTGTCCAAAGTCTCCCGAACATTTTGAATCCCTTAATCAATTCTGAGGCTTTGTCGATAGTTACGGTTTTCGACTGTAAAGCAACATTTACACTATCAACAGATTCTAAAACTTGATCCCAAATTTGCAGTTTATTATGTCCATTAAGTTCTTAGTTGTAGCAGTTATTTCCGTTTTAAAATTGTTGGCAGTTAGAATCTTAAGCACTTGCCAAATTTGTAGTACTTGCATGTTTAAAGCTTTGACGGCTCCAGCTTTAGAGACCCATCTAGTATCAGCGTGTTTTATTTTAAAGAAATTTGCAAGTGCTTCATTAAAGTTTCCCATCTGACCGTATAACTCGAAAAAAAAACACAAATATTTTCTGGATTATTAGGAAAAAAGTGATCATATCGCTCTAGCAGCGTTTACGCCAGATAAATTCAAAGAATGCGCGAATTTTGGCCTGCGCTTTACTTTCCAGTCATATTACTTCCATTCTTGTAGCCTTGGCCACGGACATCTTGTATGATCAATCCGTCCACTTCTAGTTTCTCTAAAATTTCTTTCGACAATCCCTCGCCCGTCTTTTCATGAGACTGGATAAAATCTATAAAACGTTCTTCGATTGTCACTTTTTCTTCGGATATTTTAACGAATCTCAATATTTGTGACATCTGTTCTTGATGCGATACGTCTGGCGTACAATCAAAAAGTATAGAAAAGTATTTTGCCGCACGAACGTCGTCTGAAATTTGTTTTTTGACCTCAGACGCAAGAATATCCACTAGTTCGTTTTGAATATATGGTGTAAAATGTGAAATATTTCCTTTCTTGAGCGATTCGATGTGTTCTCTTTTATAGGTAATATTTTTATTAGTAAACTTATCTTGTTTGGGTTTGTAGTGTTGCGAGACTTACGATTGTCACAGTTTAAAGATCTTTAAACACGCATTACATAAAAGTTGGTCCTGGTCATTTTTGCACCCTCCTGGCCTACACCCTGTGCCTGGGCAGCGCTGGCAACGCCCTAGTTACGGCATTGTATGTTACATAATTTGCTGAAGATATTTTCCGGTCAGTCTAAGACAACGACACTCGTTAATTTTGAACCAAATTGTCATAATGGAACACATTGTCAGAGTCTAGCGCTTAATAATTTTTTTACCACGTGTAAACCTCATTTTTTAATTCAATGTCAAAAGCCAACTAACACAAATAAGCCCAAAATAAACACACCGCTCAACGTGGTAGTTGTCTCCAATTTAAGCACTGCATGTCAAATCTAGTAATGTTCCGGTTTGTGTGCGTGTTGCCGTTGTGATGTATGTATTTCCCTTTTCGGTATTTCTTGACGTTTCGATGACGTTTTACCTTTTGTGACGTAAATGGTTTCCAGTAATACAGGAAACATTTTCCTACCACCTGTGTGCAATTTTTCCCATTCACTATACCAATCAGTGTCAGTAGGAAAAAGCTTACACCATGTTCAATGGCCCACAGGACGATCCTATCCATTTTGTTAAACATTAACTGGGAAATCACAAGAATCGTGACAACATTCAAGCCGGTGGTGCACTCATCCCTTTCGACTCGTGACTGCGCTTAATTTTTGCACGGTGTGCTGTCATTAGTTAGCTTACCACCATAACCGCCATAGCTCCACTGGAACATCAATCCCTCCGTGATTTTAAACGATAAATTCCAACATCACCGTCATCGTTGTCGGTGGTAGAAGTCGTTGTTTTTATTTTTAGTCAGCACACGATGTCTTTGGCAGGAAATTTGCATACACAACACTGTGTCGAAGGAAGTGCTCGTGGTAAACACTGGCGAATGGCTTTATAAATCAACCACTACCCCCCCCCCCCCCTCACCCTCTGTATGCGCAGATGGAAAATAAAACTTTTCATGCAGCCAAACGAAGGACACATCTCAAATGAAAGTTTTTCTGTTTTTATTTTTCTCTGTATTTTTTATCAGAGAAAAATCAATTTCATTTTGTACGATAACAAGGACGATAACATGAACAGAAGAAATCATGGATCCTGGTTGGTTGACTTCTCATTAGAATCGTTCGATGTGCTGGTGGTTGTTCCGACGACCTGTTGATTATACATTCCCTGAAGACTAAACCTGAAACCATGTTGCAAGCATTTGCCTATGGAGGCATAAAAAAGCAGGCAAATTGCGGATGCCAGGACATTGAGGATGTCGGCTGTAGATAATGTTTTTTCTTGTTTGGTCTCCGGGGAATAGGAGTTGTCGACGACAGGGCTGTGACGAGGTGATTTGATTACAATTACTACTCTCAACTCATTTGCTACGCGACAAACTGGTCATAACGATAACTAATCTACGATAAGGACGACGATTTTTATTTTTATGCTCTATTTTGTCCTTGTCGAACATTAATTTATCAATTTATCGCCGTTGGTGATAAAGGCGGTAGGTTTTATGGCTTTTGATGGTAAATGGTATTGGAAGTGATGGTTTTATGGGAAGGATATGGTTTTTTTTGAAAGGGACTCACACTTAGTCAGAGGGAAAGAGACAAATAGAGAGAAAGAATTAAAGGCATATGAGCTTAAAACCTTTATTGTGTTTTTCTTCAATTGCTCAATAGATGGCGTTCGAAGCTAAGTTTAGCGAATTTGGGTTTCTTATGATTTCCAGTGATTTGAAAAATATGTTTGTTTTTGGCAAAATCGGTTTTTTTTTTCAACTCCCAAGTCTTTAATCCATTTCACTAATACTTGGCATCTTGCTCCTCGTAATAAGTGTAATAGACTCCTCATTTGACGAGAACCTCTGTCCTGCGAGCGAAACTTTGAGTTAAGGAAACAGACAAAAGTTACTGTGGGTGGTCATTCAATTCGAACCACAAATTGATGTCATTAGGTCCGTTCGCGTACTTTTTGCACTAAATATGGGTTTTCTGTTAAATCTCGAAGAGTGGGGGTAAAATTCTCTCAAAGACAGAAAAACCACGGAAAAGTAATCGAACGCATAAACCACCAAAAAATGAAGAATGTATGTGATTTGACAGATTTCACAGTTTTCATAATATACCCTAAAGAAATTTCTTGGACTAAAATTCGTAGCATGGGGAAATTTCTTACTCTCTCGTGAGCACTCTCTTCTACGAAAAACTACGAAATTTTTGCGTACGCGAACGGGTTTTCGCTGTTTCTTGTTATTTTTCGTGGATTTTCATTGTTTTGGGAGGGTACGCGAACGGACCTAATTTGTGGAAATAAAACTCTTCAAAATAGGCTCAGGTACCGGAGTAGGGTTTACCTCAGACACATTAAATGAACGGGAATCTTTCAGACTACCTGATGCATGCAGTATTTTCTAGGTGGAAATACTGGTGATTGAAAAGGCTGCATTATTCAGAAATGGAAGCGACCTCCCTCCGACGGAGATAGACATTCTGGTGGACTGTCAGCAGTTGATTGTCAAATATAGTCCAAAAATATTGCAATGCACTAAATGCCATAAGGCACCACAGAGTTAGACATTGCTGGGTACCCGGGCATAGCAAAATCGAAGGGAACGAGATAGCAAACGAACTAACTAGAGCTGGATCAGCCATGAGCAACAGCGTTGCTGACACCTTCATACTGCCACCGATTAAGTGCAAAGATATCTAGAGGCGGTTGAGATGAACAAGAAGGTGAATCGATCCAACATCTACTCCGCTACTGCACCGCCCTCCAAGAACGATGACTCCACACGTTAGGCCGCAGAATCTTGGCAGACACAGCAGAGTTTGGAAATTCAATGATATCGGATCTTCTAAGATTCACCAAGAGCACAAACTGGTTTACGAGTTGGTACAAAGAGGATTTACTCAGAAAACTACGAAGGGATTCACAATGGACCTTCGGCTCTCCAAGTGGAAATGATTGCTCGAACCCTTCCCTTCCTAGCATGTCTAAGTGGAAGAATCATATCTGCCTTTAGCAAATCGACTTCAAACCTCTGACTTATTTCGCCAAGAATGCTTCAACGGAGCTTTCAAAATGTCCACTCGAATGATTTTTAAGTTTTAAATGAGTTTTAAATGTCCAACCCAACAACGTGCGGTTAGCTTTTTCATACCAAAAACTTGAGCCAATAATAATGATGATGCTCAAGAAAGTGCATCTCCGTATACGCGAAGTCCAGAACTGGGAGGATGTCATCCGTTTTATTGAGGTTGCTAATTTTAGGTTCCCTCAGAATAGGGGGGTACACACGATACGACCGATCTGACGGACCTGGTCGGATGGATGTCTGACAGACCGATGTCGTTAGCGTACACATTATCCGACATGTTGTCCGACCTCACTTTGCAATTGGATTTGAAAGATGTAGGACGTACTGAGAGCAGCGCTTATGATTGATAAAATTTTTAAGAAAAAATCTAAGAAAGAAAAAGTAATCGAATTTGGGTACAGGAATGGATGAAAAAGCTAAGAAAGTTTTTTTTATATTAATTTGCTAACAGAATTACAAGATTGAATTCTCCAGACTATTATCAGAATTTTTTATATTTCCATTTTTTTTTTTCCAAAATTCAAAATTTCCATACACAGCCATTATTAATTCTCCGCCAACAACCACACCGCTTGATATACATTTCAGAAATGAAAATTGCTCTAGATCGGACGGACAAGTGTACACATTATCAGATATGTCCGTCCGACCACCAAAATATAAAAAAAAATTGAAAACCATCCGACATGTCCGTCCGGCGGTCGTTTCGAGCGTACACACACGTCAGACTTGGCCGGATAGACCAAGTCCGTCAGATCGGTCGTATCGTGTGTACCCCCCTAATAGGGCTATGACCATCATATATATTATTTCTGTAGTATAGGAACCATTTGTGGCTCTCACATTTAACCAATCTTAACAAATGAGGTGTCAAAAGAAAGAGAATTTCCTGGAGCACTGACGAATTGTCTTTTCACTTTATGAACTTTAACAAATTAAAAAGAAGGAAGTTTGGGTATTGGGGGTTTGATTTTCTCTTGCGAGAGTTCTCGCACGGGCACACTAGTAGCTCATATTTCTGAAGTAGCCTAAGTTAGTGAGTCTAATCGCACTCTTGCTTGCCAGGTGCATTATATGCAGATCGAGTGACATAAGATGCAGAAAAGTATCTAGTGCCGCCGTGGATGTTGTGCGCAGGGCTCCCGTTATGACAACACCGGATGTTTTCTGAACCACTGCTAATCTTCCTAATATGTTTTTTTTTTAGAGCTGCTTTCCACCAGACAAGTGCTCCGTACGTGAGAATGGGTCTGACGATCATTGCCGGCTTGAGCCCTCAGGTTCTTCATGTTGTTCTTTTACAGATAAAGAGCGCATTGTACGCCTTTCTGATTCTCTAATTTGAATTTAAATTCTAATTAAGCTTTCTATCCAGAATAACACCAAGATACTTTGCATGATCTGATAGACAGAGTTCAGCACCGTCTAGCTTGGGAAGCTTGAACGCTGGTATCTTGTACTTTCGGGTAAAAGGAACTAGTTCCGTTTTGGTGGGATTGACGTTAAGTCCGCACCTCCTTGCCCATTTGCTGATGGTTGCCAATGCAGCTTTTATGATTGCACTCAAAATATTAGTAATTTTGCCTTGAGCGTAGGACCACGTCATCAGCGTAAGCGGTGATGATGATTCCATAAGAGCGCAGTTTCTTAACACATTCGCGGACACGACGGCATATATCGTCAATGATTGTGAAAAGTAGCGAGTCATGACAGCATATCCCGTCAAATAATTTTTGGTCTTTTAGGGCAAGATGGGATAATCCGACGAGAATTACAGTATATTTCCATATTCCCGCATTACTTGTCCTACCGGAGACAACCTTTAACTTCACTGTGATCTGCGGAATGATTTTTATCTTTAAGCCTAGTATGCTGCTGATGCGAAACGAAAAATCCCATACAAAAGTGACACGACGAAATCGAAAACGGAAAATTTCGTCGTGATTTTCGTTTTGCAGTACGCTGTTCCGCTGCGAAATTATGCTGATGGTGATTGTATTAGATAAATCTCTCCACTCAGTTTTCGCACAGAATTTATTGTCCGGAACATTAATTCCTTGCGAAATTTTGACGTTTGTATTTTATACAAATTTTATATTTTCGGTTTCGTGTTTGTTTCGATTTTTTGTGCGGGATGATGCCAATATCATTCTTCCGCGATGGAGCCAGAATTGAAGCGGGCTTTCGTAGGCATTCTTTCCGCGTAAATACGATCCAAGAAAAGGAATCGTACACATTGATTGTCGGCCATGGGAATGTGATTCGCTATTTTGTTTGCAGAGCGTTTCAGTTTCCCCCAGAATCATGACATAATATTTGTTTTGTGTTTTGTTTTGTTTTTTCGTGCTTTTAATAAAGAATGGAGTCCTAAAAAGTGGAATTATGTAGTTGTTTATCATTTAATTTTTTTTTTGACCTCTTAGCCTCACATTTTGATCCCACACTCTCTTCATGTCACCATAGTCAGCTTTAAAATCTTGTAGTGTACTTTTTATTTAAAAAAAATCAAAGGATTTAAGGAAAGGAATTACTTACTTACTTACTTACTTAGGTGGCGCTACAGTCCGGGGTGGACCAAGGCCTCAACCAACAACCTCTTCCAGTTAGCCCGGTCCTTAGCTAACCGCTTCCAGCTGCGAGGTTGAGGTCTTGTTTTACTTGGTCGCGCCACCTTAGGCGAGGTCGTCCTCTGCTGCGCTGACCCTCCGGGTAAGAGTTGAATATTCTCCGAGCCGGAGCGCTGATGTCCATGCGCTCTACATGTCCTAGCCATCTTAAACGCCCAATGTGCAGTTTTTTGACCAGGCTGATGTCGCTGTATAGCTCGTATAGTTCGTCGTTGAATCTTCTCCTCCAAAACCCGTCAACGCACACGGGACCGAATATCCTACGAAGGATTTTTCTCTCAAAGCGACCAAGGAGAACTTCATCCGCTTTCGATAAAGTCCATGCTTCAGCTCCATATAGCAAGACTGGGATGATAAGGGTCTTAAATAGAGTCTCCTTAGTCGATCGGGAAAGGACTGTACTGCTCAATTGCCTTCTTAGCCCAAAGAAACAGCGGTTGGCAAAAGTAATCCTTCGTTTGATTTCCGACGAGATGTCATTTTTTGATGTTATGGCAGAGCCGAGGTAGACAAAGTCCTTTACTACCTCGAAGTTATAGCTGTCTATTGTGACGTTCTGCCCAATTCGTCGATGTTGGTTGTCCCTTTTTATTGACAGCATATACTTAGTTTTGCCCTCGTTTACCGCTAAACCCATTTTGGCCGCTTCCATTTCTATACTCGCGAACGCACCGGTGACAGCTCGCTGTGTTCTACCAATGATGTCAATATCGTCGGCGTATGCAAGTAGTTGAACGGACTTTTGAAAGATCGTTCCTTGTGTGTTGGCTTGTGAGTTTCGAACAATTCTTTCAAGTATGATGTTGAAGAAGTCGCATGACAGCGCGTCACCTTGTCTGAATCCTTTTTTTTACATCGAAGGTCTCGGTGAGGTCATTACCGACCTTGATGGAGCAGCGAGCTTGCTCCATCGTCATCTTGCACAGATGGGTGAGTTTGGCAGGGATATCAAAACTAGACATGGCTCTATACAGTTCATCCCTCCATATGCTGTCATAGGCGGCCTTGAAATCGATGAACAGGTGGTGGGTATCGATTTGGACTTCTTGTGTTTTTTCCAGGATCTGCCTGAGTGTGAAAATTTGGTCTATGGAGGACTTTCCTGGCCTTAAACCGCACTGATAGGGGCCAATCAGGTTGTTGGCGGAAGGCTTCACGCGTTCACACAATATGGCAGATAGGATCTTGTAGGCGGTGTTCAGGAGACTGATGCCTCTGTAATTGGAGCAGTTGAGAGGGTCTCCTTTCTTATGAACCGGGCAAACGATGCTGAGATTCCATTCATCTGACCAAATCTTAGAGATGAGTTGGTGTATGCTCACTACCAAGTCATCTCCAACTGCTTTAAATAGCTCTGCAGGTAAACCGTCAGGTCCAGCAGCCTTGTTGGACTTAAGCTTGGATATTGCTATCCGCACTTCGTTTTGATCAGGTGGATGGGAGTTTTGGCTATCATCATCTAAATTGAGCGGTCTATTCTGCCTAACAGCGGAGTATTGGTCTTCGTCACCATTATACAGTCTGCAGAAGTAGTCTTTCCATATTCTCAGCACCGACTGTGTTTCTACTACGATGTTTCCATCCGCGTCTCTACAGGTTTCTGTACGGGATTTGTTTTGCTGCCACATTCTTTTTACCCTCTGGTAAAACTTCCGTACATTGTTCCTGGAGTAGCATCTCTCAATATCCTCGAATGCACGCTTCTCGTGCTCTTTCTTTTTCCTTCTAAGAAGCCGATGTTCTTCCCGTCTCTTTTGCTCGTAGAGCATGCGAGCAGATCTAGTCCTTCTTTGCAGCGCCGCTTTATACGCTTGTTGTTTTTCCGCGTTAGCTAGTCTGCACTCTTCATGAAACCAGGGGTTTCATGGTGGTGGTCGTGTGAAACCCAGCACATCATTCGCGGCACTTACGATGGCTTGCTGGCAGTGTTTCCACTGGTATTCTGTACTAGCTATTGCTGCGGTAGGACTCGTAGCGAGAGATCGGGATAAGCATTCTCTGTAGGCTCTGTAGGCTGTAGGATGTGCTCAGATAAGGTTTTGTTTCCGTTCTGGAAATTTTAGCACCACCGTTGGTTCCATTGATGGAATTCATCCGCTGACGTGAATTATAGTGCTGCTATTTTCCCTTGCTCAGCACTCGCGCTTATAAGTTTAGCAAGTCGTGCCCGGATGGGCAGCGACCAGTACCCGATGGTTACCACTTGGAGGTAAAATAAGCTTAATTGATGAGTAGTAACAGTTACAACACTGGGCTTAGCCAAATTAAAGCCAATCAGTGCCTACCCTATTTCTACAACATCCAACCAGGAAAGGAATTAGATTATAAAAATCTACAAGAATTTGTCAGAAACTTTTCTCAAAGATTAGAGTTGACTATTACTTCATCGAATCGACGAACGATTACCCCTTACGTACTAAAGAATAGGGTTAAAGGAGGGATTGAATGTCGGTAGCATAGAATGGTAAAATAATCGGATAGCACTGTACAGATGAAATTATTATTCTCTTCTCCTTACAGTCCCTCTTACACACACACGACACAATATAAATTTATATAAAATACATCCTCCAACTTACCTCAAAACTAACGATTCCACTGTGATCCTGATCCAAGGTATTAAACACATAATGTGCATACAGGGCTGGATTCGCTGTTTGGAGAAAAACAGAAAGAAAAAGAAACAAAAACCAAAAAAAAGGAAAGCATTAGAAAATCTCTGCTCTCAAGCGAACGAAATGCAATTAAGAACAAGTTATTCCCTTTCTAGTGTTTAACTAAGAACAATAGAAATAGAAAAGGATATGTAATATACATATAGCTGAGCACACACAAACACACACACACATAGCAACCGAATGCAAATATTTATAAACGAAAAGAGCACATACATCCTTTTGGCACTAAACATCAAAACACTGAAGAGCCAACCATGCATGTGAAACGTCGGGAATGTTTTTCATAGCCATTCAGCCGAAAAGGAACGAAGAAGCGTACACAGCAAAAGAAGGGCAGGCAGCAGGTATACGAGAAGAAAAGCACATTATGCATTATTATCTCACCCAGGACATACGGCGAGCGTTAATAGGATGGGTGGTGCAATTCCAATTCATAAAACTCCATTCATATACCCCACGTGCTCATTCATTCAAACGCACATTAAGCACACATACTCTTCCAGCTAAAGCGGTAGTAAAGGGGACTGACAAAAAGGATATTCATAGTCATTCTCATGGTGTATGCAGCAATAACAACAACAACAACAACAACAAAAAGCAGCAAATATGTAAATGCAAATAGAGGGGGGTCGATAGAGGCAAAATGAAATGAACACCTGTAAGCACGCAAAATATGGTCCTGACTTCAGAAAATGTAAATGTAGCGTCGAACAGCTGCACATATACTCACATCCTTAATAGTTTCCGCAGCAAAACAATGCGTAGCTTCTGCAGGTGTGAGTGGAGTAATTTCTTATGCACAAGTTCACACACAAGGACATCATGCATCCGAATGAGAGAAACAAGAAAGACATGCACTCGGGCGTATACGTAACATTTTCAGAAGGATTTTTTTTGTTGGTCATATCGTGACTGTCCTTGAATACGGGACTTCGCGATGGGGAACAATTATGAAATGAAGAGCACTGGCCTTGGCTGAGTTGCAGTTCTTTACCCTGTTACAGTTGTTACTTTGTTTTTCCATTCTACCGACAGGACGAAGGAATCAACACTCGTGTTTCTGTTTACGGACGGCGGTCTCCTTTTTTCTTTTAGACCGATGAAAGTATATACTTCTCGTGCTCTAAGCCAATTTCTCGTGAAAGAGGATGGAAGAAATTTAATTGGGTTTTTTTTTTCGTTTCATTTCATTTGTAAGCGAGTGGTTGGTGCCTGAAAGGGGGCCTCTGTAAGCGATGAAAGGGTAGCTGTGGATGGGTAGGGATTTTGGTGGATTTAGTTTTGTTTTTTTTTAAGATACTTGTAGTGCCTTTAAATTCAGATAAATTTAAGATGAATGGACAGTGAGCATAAGATAGTCATTAGCAGAATTTTGAAAAGAAAAATATAATCCTTACCATTAGCTGGAGATTAGAGGGATGAAATGAAATAGTCGACTGTTTGTTGTTTTAATTGGGTAAGATACGGTTGTAAGATGGTACTTATGTCATAATAGTGTGACCTGATTAAGAGAGGCGTCAGTGACAGATAAAGGGGTTATCTAGTTATGCAGGAAGATAGGAAGATCCAGGCACTATAACTATTTTAAAGTTTCCATCAGGCTTGAATGCCATTTTGCTATCGACCAAATTTGGAGTGAAAGAGGATATTCGCAAAAAGGATGTTAGGTTAGGTTAGACGGGTTGATGGTCCATGTGGACCCATTGTGATACCCATGTTGTTATTCCACCCGTGGTATTAGTTTCTAGGTTTCAACCATACAGACGCCCTGGCAAATACAAGTATGACCGATGGTGATCCATTCGATAGCTCGTCGATGTTCTCGAAAAAGAATTTGCCCAAGGTTTTGTTTCTAAGTTGGCAGAGGTAAGAGCAGTGTCGAAGGAAATGGGCTGTGTCCTGAAGGAGCCGTTCAAAAGATCAGCTCACTTTGGTGAACTAAATGAACTAGTTTAGAGATGTTTAGTTCAGTAGTTCAACGGCTCACCTCTCAGTCGCATCCGAATCTGTATCTGAATCTGAACTAGTGAGTTATGAAACACAAACACAATACAGATGACGGTGACGGCTCAGTAGTTCACTACGTCTACGGCTCACCAGATAAGAAGTATGTCCATACAAAACCGGATTTTTTTACACGAATTCTTTGGGAACGTATCCTTTGTAGTTGTAGTACAGTAGTAGGTATACAATTCACTACCGTATGAGAGAGAGATAAAACCACAGATAGATACATAGATATCGCACGCAACTTGCAAGCGCAACCCAAAGGATTGTTGCATCAATCCAATTCAAACCATTTTGAGTTGCATGGTCGTGCGAGTCAACCGTACTCCAGTGTGTTGTGACTTCGGTATACACATATTTTTGTTATATTTAATTTTACTGCAACCCCTAATTTCGTATTTCCTCTCAATCGAACTTGTAAAAGAACATAAACGAACGACTGACTGGTCTATTTCTGGATATAAACTATACCTTATACCCCGTCTCCACGAGACATATCCCAAGACATGTTCTTCGACTTGACATGCAAATGTCTCGTGGAGACCCCTAATTTTATGTCCAAACTAAAAACATGTTCGCGATGTCAGCATTTTAGTTTTGTCTTCTCGGCAAACTGAAATCCAGATTTTTCTCTGACATTTGGTAGATTTTCATTCGGTAGGTTTTTCGGTAGAGTGAACATGTCGCGCTGAGTTGGTTTGGTGGGAAGATTTTCATTTTAGGGTATTTCCGTAGAGTGAAGATGCTGGTTGGGTAGGTAGATTTTCATTCAATGGTATTTCCGTAGAGTTTTTCACTGCTTTTAAAGCGAGAATTGCGCGTTGTTTCTCTCTCGACGTCAGCTTGTAGATTGAAATGCCTTCGCATGATTTGCCCAGCGAAGGAAAATAAGAAAAAAACTTGTTTCTTGTCAAGATGTAGTTTTGGCAGAAATACTGTGGGCATCAAAAGTGAGTAAACACCCATATGATTTTTCGAGTTACATGTGATTTAAACAAAAAAATTAACAAAAATTCGATTCCAATGATGTTAAATAAAAGCTTTATTCAATAACAATAAAACAGCGGAAAAAATAAATCAATTAATATAAAACTAATACATTTTTTCTAATAAAAACTAGCCATACTCCATTTTTTACGCGTCAAAAGTAGGTCAACATTATCAATTTCTTTGAGGCATTCATAAATTTAATACTTTAAAAACAAGACTTAATATTTTGTTTGACCGCGTTCAGACTTTATAACTTCTTTAAGTCTTCGTGGCATTAATATACCAAGTTTATTTGTAAAATCGGAGATTAATTGGGACCATTTTTCAATTAAAGCCTGTTTTAGGTCCTTTTTGCTTTTATTAGTCCTTTTACGAATGTACCGGATCAAATAATACCATAAATGTCCTATTGGGCTTAGGTCCGGTGATTACAGAGGGCGATCGAGCTATTTTGGGGTCTTATAAAGCAACCATTCGTTAACGAGCTGCGAGGTGAGCTTAGGAACACTGTCTTGCTAAAATATCCAATACTTGGTCGTGCCTAACTTGACCCCGCTCGGTTGCATGTTATCCTTTAGGATGTTCAGATAGTCTTGCTCATTCATTGTACTTTCAATGAAGGCGAAATTCCCGACCCCAGGTGCTGCCATATAACCCCCACGATCATCAAACCACCCCTATGTTTTATTTTACTTCTAACATTTTGTTCGGTAAATTCTTTACTCCATTCTCTCCAATGTTTTTTATTTGTGTTGCTTTTAAAAATTAAAAATTTCCTTTCGCCAGTAAATAAAATATTTTTTCAAAACGAAATGTGATTATTTATGTCCTTTTTTTAAACGCTTAAACCCTTTTTTACTTTAGATTTGGAGAGAAAAGAATAAAGAATTTAATGAACAAAATGTTAGAAGCACAGTAAAACATAGGGGAGGTTCGGCGATGGTGTGGGGGTGTATGGCAGCATCTGGGGTCGAGAATATGGTCTTAATCGAGAGTAAAATGAATAAACAAGACTATCTGCACATTCTAAAATAATAATATGAAACCGAGCGTCGATAAATTAGGTATGGCTAGGAATTGGATCTTTCAGCAAGACAATTATCTTAAGCATACCTCGCGGGTCGTTATGGTATGGTTTGATGGGACTCCAAGATAGCTCGATCACCCTCTGCAATCACTGGGCCTAGGCTGAATAGTACAGTCATGAGATCATTTGGACCGGAACATTCGTAAAAGGACTATTAAAAGCAAAGAGCACCTAACAAAAGGTTTTTATTGAATAATGGTTCCAAATAACCTCCGATGTCACAAATAAACTTGCTATATCCATTCCACGTAGACTGAAAGAAGTTATAAAGTCTAAGCGCGGTCCAACTAAATATTGAGATTTATTGTTAAGCTATTAAACTCATGAATTCCTTAAAGAAACTGCTAATGTTTACTTACTTTTGACGCGTAAAAAATGGAGTATGGCTAGTTTTTATTAGAAAAAATGTATTAGTTTTATATTAATTGATTTATTTTTTCCGCTGTTTTATTGTTATTGAATAAAGCTTTTATTTTGCATCATTTGAATCTAATATTTGGTAATTTTTTTTTTTAAATTACATGTAACGCGAAAAATCATATGGGTGTTTACTGACTTTTGACGCCCACAGTATGTCTCGTGGAGATGCGGTGTTATGGATGAGTATGAGAGATGAGATGAATGTATATTATGTCTGTTGGTGGTAGGTGAGAGGTGAATGGTGAAGCTGAATCTGAACTAAAAGAACTACTGAGCTAAAAGAACTACCGAACTACATTGGTGAACTAGTTCTTTTTAGTGAACGAGAACTACTGAACTACTTCAGTGAAGTGAATTAATTTGCCCAACTCTAGCTGTGTCCTTATGATCCTCTTCATCACCACATCCTTTGCAGATGTCATCATCATTCAGGCGTAATTTCTTTATGTGGTATCTTAGCATATTGTGATCAGTTAATACACCTATCAGCATCGACAGCAACGTCCTATCTTTCTGTAGGAGTTTTTTTTGTTCTTGTTTTGTTGTACTCCGGCCACAGTCTTCTTGATACGTCGCAGGTGGTAGATAATTTCTACCTATTATTTGCTTCACTTAGTGACTTTTGCTCAATTTTGGTCATAAGGTTACAGAGTGGAGTTTTAACCATAATATCTGCTTGATCGATGTTTAGGGCCGAGCCCTCAGGCGATATTGTCATCATTGACACCAATTGAGCAGCCTTTGTCACTGCTAGAACCTCAGCTTGGAAAACACTGCTATGATCAAGGAGCCGTATGGAGCTGCTTATATCCAGTTCGTCTAAGAAGCAGCCTGCTGCATTTTCTACCCATCAATGTAGATGGATGAAGAGTCTTTAATTACTTAATTTTTCTCCCACTGTTTTTAAAAAACATTTAAAAATACCCACGAGTATGGTATTTCGAAATCCATGTATGGGACAGTGTAATTTGTGTTGATGTTCTCGTTTAGATAGTTGCCAAGTATCCTGGCATGTCCATAAGTATTAGATTTCCAGTATTTTGACTGGCTTATCCTGAGAGCGGTCTTCGCTGTGGTCTCTTTTATATAAAGGTCTAAGGGCAAAAGATTGAGAATTGCTTCCAATCCTGCTGTTGATGTTGTTCTCATCGCGCTGTTCGTACCAGTGCATGCTATTCTTTGTATTTTGGTCATATTGGAAGATGTTAAATGCACCCGGTTTGCTACCATTTGCGGAAATATTTCAACTTACTGTCAAACAAACGGATCAGTATCATTAGGCAATCTATTCTGATCGCGTTTTGACAAAAAAATGAAAACGATATTCTAGCTCTGACAAGTTCTGCTTGGCAATATCTGGCTTATGGCGATATCTTGGCCAAAAAAAGTAGCCAAACGCTTATTTATTGGACTAGGTCCTCACTATGGCTTCACAAGAGAAGCGCTAACAAAGTCATTGCAGAAGGGACAACAGACCAACCTAAAGGTACAACTGGAATAACTAAGAGGGCCTGAAGCATTCAGAAAAGTTTCTCAATCAAAACAACAAAAGAACAAATGAAATTTTGAGATTCTTAGCGCAAGTTTTATTGGCGTGATTTGCGAAACCATAAACAGCGAAAATGAGCCCCGACTACACACGTGGAAGTGCGATGGTTTGGGCTGCCTTTGGTTTGCATGATAAAATCCCTTTGATGTAGGTTACAGCCAAAATGCTATCATGTAGCCCTGACTTGTACCCAATAGAAAACATATGGGGATCAGGATCACATCTAGAAAGATTTGTTCGAATGGCTAAAAGTGCAAATTACCCAGCCATGGATCGAGATCATTGAAGAAGTTCTGCATAATTTGAAAAATTCTACGCCTAATGGAATTTGGGCACCGTAGCGCTAGTGGTTAGTGCGTCGGACTACTGTGCCAGCGGTCTTGGGTTCGTATCCCGCCGCAAACACCTAAAAGTTTTTCACAGTGCCCACCTCTTTCGAATGTCTGACTGTCTGAATGTGATCAAAGAGTATCATTTGTCACGATTGAGCTTCTCAACTCGCCGTTCGGAGTCGGCAAAAAACTGTAAGTCCCTTCCATTCGTGCAAAAAATATAACACGCACACACAAATGGTTGCGAGAAGCAGGCCCAGGTTCACCTCGAGCTGTAGCGCCAACTAAGTAAGTAATGGAATTTTTGAAATTAGTCAGAACCGCTGGAGACTTTACGAGGTTCCATGGGAATTAGGATTTCTCTGTGGAAGTATTGTCTCCTGAGGGTACAAAGTGCCATGCAGTCATATAGAATATATGCCGCAGTTTCGTCGTCTTCCCTACAAAGACGACATTCAGTTTCCTGAATAAGACCAATTTTGTTTAGGTGATATCGAAGATGGCAATGCCCTGATAGAAATCTTACTAATCTTCTGATATCATTTCTGCTGATGAGTATGTTGCTTCTGGATTTATTTTGGAAGAATTTAATGGTTGTTTTAGCCTGACGAAGACCCTGGGTATTTTCCCAATGAGAGATACACATGTTGTTTTCCTAACTTTTGATTTTCTATTTTATAACTAGCTGAATTTGGAGTTCTACAAAACGGCCCACGGCCGATAAAGGATTCAGCCGAACCTTTTCTAGCCAGTTCGTCAGCTTTTTCATTTCCATCAACACCTTCATGCCCGGGGATCCACCAAAGGTTGATTTTGTTTCTATGGGAGAGGTCTTGGAAAGAATTGAAGCAGTTCAGGACTGATTTGGAGTCAATCAGGTTTGAGCCTAGTGCTTTAATGGCTGCTTGACTATCCGTGAGTATATGGATGAGGACACCTTTTATTCCCGATTTGAGGGTGACGTTGGCGCACACTTGATTGGCATGAATTTCCGCTTGAAATACACTGGGATTTCGTCTCATTGGTATCGATATTCTAGTGTTTGGTCCAAAAATACCAGCGCCCATTTTGGAGTCATTTACGGTGAACCTTAGAAACTATCCATGGTGATCAAGAGTTTTGATGTTCTCTTGCTTTTGCTAGTTACTTATTTCGCCCACTGTACTTCCTGTAGGATTTCAGAGAAGGATGAGTTCCATAATTTGTTTTGCAGATATACTTTAAGGTCCTCAAAGATAGGTCCTAGTGGGCTTTGAAGTTAAAGAAAATTACTTTCGCATTTCCATATTTTTTGGAGCCATGTGACATTGATTCTGCTATTAAAATCGGCCATTTACCCGTTTGAAAAAAAAAACTTTGTAATGGGGTTCTTAGAAGTTTGTATTAGGAGGACGATTCCTTATAGCAAATAAGTTCACAAGTTCAATGCCGGATGCCGGAAAATCTGCTTCCAACAAATGCCCGGTCCAGCTGTAGATAAATACTCACAAGCCATCTAACTTCTACAAAACTACTTTGTCTGCCTGTTATGAGGTAATTCATTCCGAGACCTTCAATAAATCATCGTTAAGCTTCTTTTTTTGCTATCAATTTAGCCTTTTCCTCCTTTCCTCAGAAGACCATCCTCTTTCCACCTCAACCAGATGGTTATCAGGGAAGCAAAAAAAAAAAAAAATAATTCAATTCAGCCTTCAACCTCCACAGTCCTCACATCATAGAACACGAGCAGCTCCGTCTAAAAGTAATAATTCCAAAACCAGGACGATACACCAACTAAGTACCAAACCCTAATAATTCAATGTAAATATATAAATGCGAAGGATCACACAGTCATTGGGCGTAACTGGTCGCCGCCAGGGACTTAATGGATTCCTGGCACGTAACTTCACTGCCCATATATTAATATTACTTATGTCATAATATATTCTTGGGCTCACACACGCGGTTATCCTCGGGAGAAAATTAGTTACATTCGCCTCGGTTCGCCTCTTCTCGCATAATGGGAGTGATACACCGCTAAGTGGACATTTAACAGGGAAAGCCGACACATACTTGTTAATACAATTATAATAAGTTTCGTATACCAGTCGAATGTTTTCTTCTTTTTTTTTTCGTGTGTAATAGATGATGATAAATATAAGTGAAAGTCCTTTTTTGGATGCCTGGGGTTGGCATTGTGATGGAACAAAAAATAATTCCACAAAATCAACTTAAGCCTGTGAACTTCTCTCGGGAAATTGGTTTACCTTTTGGTAGACCGCTTTGTGTGTTTGTGTGTGTAGTATTCAAATAAATTCGAAACCCAAAATCAAAGGAAGCAGGGAAAAAAATCCACTGCACGTGTCCTTTGCGATTTTCAATTTGACCTTTGTTCGGTTCGTTTATTGTGTGTGTGTGTCCTTAAGGTATATATGGTAATTTGCGCAGCATGGATATTTTATTTATTTATATTATATTATACTTTGTCCTCTTTGTGGGATTTCAATACACACAAGCGAAGGAATGAAAATGTCATCATCCTGTTGAATTTATCACAATTGACCGACCGCAAGAGCGGTCCCTGCCTATTGTCCTCAGTTTGACATACTAGTTCATAGCGCGAAATCAGAAATTGTTGATTTCCCACGAGGCACGAGCAACGCCATAACTATAACTAAGATACACAAGGACACTGATTAGGCTGACTATAAATAGAAAATAGGACAATCCTCTACCCATTATGCACTCGACGTTGATGGTTGTAATACTTTCTAGATCCACAGCCCTAGAAAAATGTGGTGCGTTGCCAATGATGATGACGACCGAATGATAAGGTGTGTGTGTGCAGATGTGTATGTCCTTTATGAAACTAAGGACAATAGGCTGAACATTGTCACTCACGACATTCTTCCTGTTGTTGTCGTTTGACACCTAATTTCTTTTTCTTTTCATGAATCTCGTCCTTAAATCCATGTCACTGTCACACAGCATCGATCCACGGTTATACTTATGTAAATAGGATATGTTAGTCCGCAAAAAAAATAAAAAAATAAATTATGACCATGACATGAGATCCTTTCTCTGCGGATATGAACAGACACCAGTGATAGGGGATCTCCAACATGGTCACTTGAGCAGGATGCGGCAACACAATCAAATTAAAACTGCTGAGCGAATGAAATTTGATTTTGAAGGATGACTGCGATGCTACTGATAATGATGTACATTATACATACTCGTAGATGATGATGATTGCGAGATGAGATCTGATGAAATGGGAGCTGAAAATGCGGACACACTTAGGGAAAATACCAAACCAGCTTTAAGAAAGAAATTGAATTGAAACTACTTCAAGGAACACACTTAGAAGGACGTACAGCATGAGCTAAAAAAAAGACTACAAGTTTTCAGCATCTGGAGTACTTACTTACGGTGTTATTATTATTATTATTTTTTTTTGGTAAACAATGATAAAATTCAAATAAGAAGCAACGGTAAATAAAATTAAAAGTGCAGAAAAAATAACAGATATTTGACATTTTCAATTTGATTTCTCATACGAGCGTGGTGGGATATTATTATTATCACTGTTGTGTCTTCCAAGCGGAGGTGATAGCTATTCGTGAAACCGCTTAGTGGCTTTCGATGAAATCGATGTACAATCATGACAAGCAGCTATAAGAGCACTAGAATCACCAATTATAAGATCAAAATTGGTTAGGCACAGCCGCGCATCTCTAAACGAGATAACGAGCAGATGTTTGCTCACGCTGTGCTAGGTTCCTACTACTTACTTAGTTGGCGCTACAGCTCGAGGTGAACCTGGGCCTGCTTCTCGCAACCATTTGTGTGGTGTGCGTGTTATACTTTTGCACGAATGGAAGGGACCTACAGTTTTTTGCCGACTCCGAACGGCGAGTTGAGAAGCTCAATCGTGACAAATGATACTCTTTGATGCTTGTCAGACATTCGACAGAGGTGGCACAGTGAAAAAAACTTTTAGGTGTTTCTGCTTGGATTGAACCCGGGCAGCATGCATAGTAGTCCAACGCACCACACACCACGGCCAAGGCGACCATTTCTTTATAGGCCTTCAAGATTTCCTCATCGGGTATCATTAAAATACGGAATTTCATCCAACTCTCGAAAATGGTTCCAGGAGTTTCGATAAGAGTCGGCTCATTGTGGTCTAAGTGAATCCTAACTTATTTGGGGGATAGATTCTTACAACTTTGACATTTTAAAAATCAATCGTTTTCGAGCTACGAAGGAAAGGAAATATGACTTCGAAAATTAATCATATTTAAAAGCTGTCGAATATTTATGGATTATCAGGAGACACGACTGTTCTGTGACTGACTCAATGTCAAAAACGTCAACAAAAGACTTGACGCGATCATATTATAAACATAACCTTAAAAATACGATGGTAATTTATTTTAGCAAATTTTAAAACAATTCACTATTTTTATTTTATAAAAAAAATTTAGGTTAGGTTAAGTAGCAGTGGCTTCCAGTTACGAGTACCAGCACACTTAGGTTTATAGAGGCCCATTGTTATACCAAGGATCTTGGGGATATTTACCACGCTAAATTTGTTGCTTTGTATAAAACGAAAGAGGCTTTCTACGTCTTTTTGTGCTAGGTCACTAAGATCGTCGAAGAAGTATTCTCCTAGGTATAGTTTTCTACAACGAGAAATAGCTGAACATGAGCAAAGGAGATATATATGTTGGACTCTCCTTCTCTTCTTCGTCTCAACAACTACTACAGAAGTCAATTGAAATGATGCCAAGCCTAGTTGCATGCTGCCTATAAGACGTCGATAGTCGAAGTCTTTTCAGGAACAGAAATCAGTTAGAGCGGTTTAGATCTAGTCTAGGCCAGATCTGTCTGGTGGCAAGGCAAGTGGGCCCCCCCTTCCATCTAGCGTTCATTTTATTGACTGTGTCGAGTTTGTGTTTTAGCTTGTAAGTAGCGAGGGGCCTACCTATACTCTTATTATCGGGTAGAATAGTAGGTATTGTTGTTTCTAATTTAGCCGGCTCGTCAGCTTTACAATTCTCTGGAATGTCTCTGTTACTTGGCACCCAACAAAGGTGAATTTTAAACTGCTTAGCCATCTCTATCAGAGATGAACGGCAGTTGGAGGTAGTCTTAGAAGTGGATGAGACTAATTCCAGAGATTTTCAGACCGCCTGACTATCCGAGAAGATTTTAATCTGTCTAAGAAAATACCTCCTCCTACACATTTATTGGTTTTAGAGTCTTCAGTGTAGAAGTGTATCGACGTGCCTAGGTCATCCCTGAAGGACCTTACAGTTTTTATCAAAAGTTGCCTTCAGCACAGTATATTCTTTGTTTTCGGGTAGAGTTAAGTGATCTAGTATTGTGGAGTGCCCAGTGTAGTTACTAGACTAATGCGACATGGTGTTGAGTCTTATGGCAGAGTCTAATGCTGCTGAGGGTGTTAATCTTAGTGCTCCACTAATACACAGACAGACTAATCTTTGTACTTTCCCCAGGCTATCGCAATCTATGGTTTAGTCTAGGGCGGTCCACCAGACAACTGCGCCATACATCAGAATCGGTCTGATAACAGGCATATACTCGTAGAGCCAATGAGTTATGCGACGCATGAGGAAAAGGTGCTTTAATGTGTTGAAAGTTCCCAGCCACAGTGATAGCGCTTAACCTACGAATCTATGTTCGCATCGAGACATTTTTTTTTAAATAATACGATCTAAGGTTCAAGCATTTTCATAGTATCGAATGTTTTAAAATGAAGGTACACAAGAATCTGAATTGTATCCAGTTATCGCAATAAGAAGCACCATGACCCATGGGTCAACTTTGGGACGTTTCTCAATCATTTATTTCAAAATACCTTCATATACCATGACGATAAAAATCATCAGATCGTCTCGTTTCGGAATTCCCGAGATTTCGTGTATATATAAAAAAACAAGTTTTGTTAGAACACTAAAAACTCTTCTACCATCAGATAAGCAGATTGCGTGGCTCTAATTAGACACCGTATATACGAACGTGGTGTTCAAATATCAACTGCCTGCTAAAAGAATGTATGTGAAGGGTTTTTCAATAGGAACAAACTTCTCCGATTCAGGTCTGCAAAATTTAGAAGAAAATCCTGCATTTCATCGAAAAATCATCTCCACAGATGAAGCGCATTTTTGGTTTTATGGCTTTGTCAATAAGCAAACTATGCATTATTGGACACCAACACACACCCACACGTGCTTCAAGAGACTCTATTTCATCCATAAAATGTGACCGTGCGGCATGAATTGCATGCCTGGAACATGGAGGAGATTGGACCTTTTTTTCGTTAAAAATGATCGCCATGTTGCGGTCATTGGAGTTTGCTCTCATGGCATGTTGGAAGACGATTTTTGGCCAGAAATGGATGGACTTGACATCAGTTTTATGTAGTCCCAATAAGATGGTGCTACATGCCACATAGCTGGTCAAACAATTGATCTACTGAAAGGGAAGTTTGGTACATAATCGTGTTATCATGAGAAATTGTTCGTCGTATGGCCAGCTCGCACATACGATTTAACGCAATTAGATTTCTTTTATTGGGTTACGTTAAGTCGGTGGTTTATGTCAAGAAGCCAATAACGTAAGAAGAGTTCAGGAACCACGGCCGATATATATGGAAGAGTGGTGGAAAACTGGCTCCGAAGAATCGATCGCTGCAAACGTGCTCCATACTAAAATTAAATATGTGTACTATGCCTGAAATAAATCTCAACCAGATATCTCAATTATTTTGTATTTTATTTAAATACAAAATTGTTATGTTTTGAAAACCCCTTCATTTTAAGTCACACGTAGTGGTTCGAGTCTTTACTATGCAGTTGAAAATTAAATTCTTCGCTGATAGTTAAAGGTGGGTATCCACATGCATGAGCCCCCCACTTTATTTGGAGGTCTTGCATTCAGTTATGGTTTCGAAACAATTCTTGAACAAATCGATTGTTGGCTATGGTTAGGGATTGAGCCGATAAGCTTTTACTACTTCGTCTCTTTATGATTAACTGAAATGAAAAAAATGCCGACGTGGAACTTGAGTTCCATTTACATGTGAAAATTTCGCATGAACTGATAATCCGCCAACCCCCATCACGCTCATACGATGTTCAATTTGTCATAGCGGTTACTTTTAAGCTGTTAATAAGTTGGCAACAAAAAGAAACCAAACAAAAATAAAATCTAAATCACAAGCAACTCTTAATGGCCAATAAAAATAAAATCTGTTCAAAAAATAAAAAATAAAAATACACGAAAATAAATTTCCAAATAATTTCAAAAAATAAAAGCACAAAGAAAAAAAAATCCAAAATACGACAGTGCAACGCCATAAAGCGTATGTTTTTATCGTTATACACCATTAATTTTGTTTTGTTCCATTTCCACATAAAAGATTCGGTCGACGATCAGGATTGCAAAACATAAAACACGTGAAGAAACGATACAAAAGCAAAAGGGGAATCATAAATGCAATTGTTAATATAAATTATTATTAATTTATTTTTTAGGAAAAATAATGGAGACACAAAAAGGAAAAAAAAATAATGAAAAAGAGAGAGACAGAAAAAGAAAAAAAAATACCAACAATTAGTACACTATGTTCGATTAGAAAGTGTTAAGAAAAATATTTATACTGTACCGCACGAACCTCCCTGAGGAAAGAATTGCGAATAGATTACTTTGAACGTATCCTCTTTGACAACACCCGTCGGACACTCAGCCTTAAATCCCCGATAAATTCGTTTGATTTCATCTTCAGTGAAACGTGTGGCACGACTGAGGGCACTTAGTGAATCCGGACGATAACGTACTGGCGTTTCGAAATCCTCCAATTCGGAATCTGTAAAGAAGAAGAATTTCTTAGATTAATACAACGCTGGTCTCTAAGTAGGTTTTTAATTTAGGTTTGAATCAAGAAATAACCCATAAGACATAGTGGAGAAAGAAATACACTTTCTTGATTAGCTTTTTGAAATAGTAACTTAATATTTTCCAATTTTTTTTCCGGTGTTCAGGACAGATACGACAAACTAGTGGGTGACTGTGGCGTAATGCCATTCATTGTTGCTTGTCACGCTGAGGGTTTACAGTTCAAATCCAGATGTCAGAGAAAAATGTATTCCTCACAAAATACAATTAAGTTGATTCATTTCAAAGCAAAGTCTTCTGCGAAGCATAACACTGGCAGTAGGATGGTGGTATGACTAAAGAAATTCATCGCACAAGCAATAAATAATTAAAAAAATGTGCATAAAAATTCTGTGAATCATAAGCAACGGCAACATTTTTAATAATACATAACTCTCCAGTTATCCCGGACACCACTCATAGTTTAAGTTGAAACCTTGAATCTGAGTTTCCTACTACTACGCCGCCGATAAGTCTGTCTCGTTCTTGTTCTTCATGTGCTTGAGCTGTGTGCAACATTATAAGGGTATTCGTATTTATAACCTCTCTAGCGTCTGTGAACTGTAAAAAAATTAATGTCCCTTAAATAACTAACCTAGGAAGCTTGGGATAGAAAACTTAAACCAAGTAAAGATAATATCAAAATAGGTATTGGCAACTTTTATTGCTTTTTGTTGTAGTTTTAATCCTTATGCCCAGTCTCACAGTGAGAGTTCAAACTGGAGATCAACTAAACCTGAATGAGGGTTTAAACTTTTAGTTTAACTCGTTTGGTTTCACAGTCTAAACTAATCTTCCAGTTAATTAAACGCAGTTTTGGAAGCTTTTTGGGAATAAAAGTAGGCAGCGCTATTGTTTTGAAATATTAAATTTTATGTATTTCTCCTTTGAAAGGGAAATGGTGTGGAAGACTGTTATAAATTCAGATTGCAGATCATTTTGAAACACCTTTCAAACACACACACGCCATTTAAAACACACACACTGGCATAGAAATGTAAATTCAATAAAATGTTGATATTGAACTATTCCTAAAAATTAATATAAATTATTTTTTGATATTCTGCCAACTGTCAAATTATATATACTTATGTCAAAGGAAAGTGTAACGGGCGGAGTACTGGCGTTTAGCTTAAACCTCAAAATAAACTCTATTTTGAGTTTAAACGAGCACTGTGAAACCGAAAAAATTTTAAACGGAAGTTTAAACCAAAACGAGAGTACTCTCACTGTCAAACTGGGCCTTAAAGTCTAAAAACCACGGAATCTTAAAATTCCAAGTAGCTCAGGTTTTACTACTCAGGACCAGCGTTGCTGTTTGGAACGCTTTTGCGTCATTTTGACGCTTTTTCGGCGATGGGACCCGGGACTCCGATTTTAACGCATTTTGAAAATATAGGAACCTTTTTTCAATTTATTTTCATTTCATGTTTCTTTTACTTGTAAAACGTGGTACTTTACTCTTAAAACACACCCATTTTGTACAACCAGTGATGAAATCAACAAAGTATTTTTGTTAGTCAGAATTTCCCTTCCAAAAACTCGTTCTGCATACATGCTTTTTTATCTTTGTTATTTTTTCCTAATATTTATTTTATTTTAAGTTCAGCAATAAGATACAGTTTTTCGAAAAATTGAATTTTTTCATACAAATATAAGTGGGACCCCTTTTTTGGACGCTTTTTGAAATTTACTCGCGGCAACCCTGCTCAGGACCATTTATTTATTCCACTGTCCACTTTCAACCTCATCTACATTTAGTTGTGATGAGGTGAGTAATTAAATGAGTAATTACAAGAGAGTTTCGCCCAAGAAAATAATTTTAAATTAAAAAAAAAAATCAATTATGAGAAATGACTTCACATTAAAAATTGAAATTATTTTCTACTTTTGGAGAGAAATAACTTCCCATCAAAAAGTGAATTTATTTCCCACGTGAGGTGAAGTTAATTCTTATTATGAACAAATAACTTAAGGGCGAACCAATCCGAACTTAGCGACGAAGAAGTCAATAAAACCTTTCGTTAGACGAGGGGCATCATTCGAAAGATCACAGCGACAGCGAGCCAGAGCAGTCATCAGACGAGAGCAGCATTCAACAGTAAGTATCAGACGAGAGCTGTCACAATGGGCATTCATTCTAGAGCAATCATCGGAGCAGTAGAAAAATGAAGCGGGAGCAGTTGTGCCAATATAGTCCATTACGATGTACGATTTATGCACTTCCAATACGAGTACTGTTCTTTGTAACTAGTCGATAAAATTTAAATTGTTCATTAAAGTGCGTCGATGAGTAATTGAATAGCATCTTCGCAATAAATATAAAACAATGTATAGTAAATTTTTAGACCAACAAAAATAACGGGTATTCGCTTGGAAGGTTTACTATTTTATAACTTAATAGAAAATTAAAACCAAATTGTTTAATGCTGATTAATTTTCAACTGAATAACGGAAATTATGATAGAAGACAATAGCACCTAAGTCCAGCTTCTCTTAACCTAACAAATGCGGGGTCTTAACATTTTTCATCACACTTTCACACATTTCAACCGGTATTTCATTAATATCGTCACAAATGTTTATTCTGCTTTGTTGAAGTGAACTTAACTCTTTAGATATCCCCGTAAAAATAAGTCCTGAGCTGTTCAATCCGGTGACCATGGAGGCCAACCGACATAACAATATCTGGAGATAATTTATTGTGAAAACAGATGTCATCGTAGAACTTGCAATATGTAATGTTGAACCGTCTAGTTGGAATCACATGTTAACCAAGCCTGATGTCAAAAGAATATCAATTATGTAACGATAACGTTCTCCAGTAGCTGCTACCGTAAAGCCATGTTCTACCTGAGTTAGGGCCAATGCTTCCTTCAGACCACATAACGCACCATAATGTCCCTAAATCATCAATTTAAGTGGAAATAGGGGATTTAATAATGTCAGTCCTGGGATAAATAATAATTTTAAGTATATTTATTTATAAAATTTTTTTTTATGCATTAACAAGGATAATACGATAAGGAAAATTTGCTTATCGATGATATGGTTTTTTAAATATAAAATTATCTCTTTTTATCATAAACAGCCATTTCATTTATTTCAAAATGATTTAGACACACACCGTATAAAAAGGTATAAAAAATGGATTCCCCTTGTCAAGACCTCCATTACAATGAATTTCGGAGTAAATACAGATTTTTCAAGAAAAATATGCGAAAATTAATTCGCAATTTCTATTTTTTTTGACACTTTCAAGTCAAATTTTCAAACTATGTTTCCAAAACCGTTAATCAAAGCAAAATTAGTTATTGTCAGTTCACAATGTTTTTATGAATAACACAATGATCAACTCTTTAATCGAGAATTAGTTAAACATGAATTAAAAGCCAAAAGGAAATGTAATGAATACGGCTATATGCAACGGTCTCAGAAACCACAGAACACATTTTCAAAACAAAACAAAGAATTGAAGATTCTCCAACATAATACAAAAATCAGTTCGTTTTTTGTGGCTGACAAATAAAGCATTATTTTTTTGACATTTAAGTAGATTGTAGTAGCTCTGAAAGTAGGAAGCGTAAAATATTATTTTTTAAAAAACTTTGGACATGGGCAGAAATTCGGAAATCACGCCTACAAGTTTTAAATTTTTTTAAAGTTAAAATATGTATGCTTTATGTACGTTTTGTTCAGAAGGAACCATTAGAAGGGTATTCAGATGATTGGTAAATAATTTTGTACACAAGCTGTTAATATAATTGCAATCGGTCGTTAAGTGCTTCCTTAAAAGATGAAATGTGGCTGGATTGAAAACACTGGCATGTTGGAGGATTTTTTCGGGTGAGCGATCTTGCGAAGCATTTATCCATTATTGGAGAGTTGTTTTTTGGGTTTATTGGTGGAATTGGGTTTGTATTGATGGAAGACTAGTGAATAATGTATTGTCTCAAGTCTTCTTCTTTTTTGTGCTGAAAGTGAGAATTTACTAATTTAACAAGATCTTTTTTTAAAGTTTATATTTTGATATTTTTTAACTCGAGTTTGTGGAGGCAGTTTTGGTTTCGTGGTCTGCCAGCTCATTGGCCAATCCAGATTTGTCCTGGAATCCAAACAAGTTTCAAATTCTTATTTCGTTTTATAATATTACCGCGAATTTGATTGATGACGGGTGGGAGATTTTTTTTATGTTTTTACTGCTGTTAGTGTTGTAAGACTGTCCGAGAAGATTATGGTTTTCCTTGAACTTTTCGCAGCTCTTTCTGTAGGTCTTAATATCGCTATTGCTTTGGCAGAGAAGCTCGAAAAATAAGGTAGAATCTTTTCAGCCAGCGGTTACCAGAAATCCATCAGAATTTACTATAGAAAAGCTCGTGCCTTCTTCATTTTGTAAGCGCTGCATAAAGAATTTCAGAGAGGTTATTGGAGTAGGTGTTCATCAGTTCGTGAAAAAGTTGAATAGAAATTGCATTTGCGGTTGTCTCTTGAGATTTATGTTAATTGCTTCCAGAGGGAGAAGCCGAGGTGGGTGCTTATCGAAGGGAACTTCCTTCACAACAGGATCGAGTCCAAAATTATTATCAAAATTCAAGGCATTGTAAAGGGCTGACGACATTTGCGGTGTTTTGTTCCTTTTTCAGATGTTGACTGCGTGAGAACTGAACGATACACAGACTAATATCAAAATAAAATTATTCTTTAAAAAACACTTTATTCGTCACAAGCACAACTATTGCAGACATTCGTAGTCGTTCGACAAAACAATGACACTACAAAACCATCTAGCGGATTTATTGCTTACACTAAAAGGATATTATTTCCTCCTGTAAAAAATGAAAACCGCACGCAGAAAACAATTCATTTGGATGTGAATATTTTAGTTACCAATCCCGAAAATCCCGGGATTATAATGTCCAAATCCCGGGATTTTCGGGACCAGAAAATGATCGAATGCCGGCATCCCAGGATAGCAATCTCTGGGCTCACCATTCATTACGATGATCGATTTGGATTAAATGTTATTATAATTAAAACACGTTGATTTATCGAATATTTTCCATTATAAATAACTCTGCCACGTCCATACTTCACGACTGCCAAATGTAAACTGTCTAAATTCATGTTTGCTAAAATGGCGTTTAAACAAAGTAGTAAACTTTCCCGACAAACATCCTGCCTTCTTCCTTAGAAGTTGTATGACACCTTGTTGAATGACACCTTTCAACATGAAATATAGGTAGGTGCTGGACATGATACATGCATACATATCCATATTATTCTCCATAACGTTAACTCATGAGTCAAATAGTTTAGTTAATTAAAAATAGGTAAACATGTCGCGGACAACCTGACGATGTATGTATTGGTGAAACTATATCAGTACTGGCCTTTTATGTGAACACAAGGGACCCATCCAAAATTTCATTGGTTAAACCCTAAATAAAGGGTTTTTCAATAAGAGCGCTACAAAAGTTTTTTTAAATAAAACAAAAACGGTTTTGGATATCGTACGTTCGATGCCATTATGTATGGAACTCGATTTCTTTTGCATGGCTTGCTTGCAGAAGTCCAGACGCTGAACCCAATTTTCGACGGTTTTCAAGCATAAATCGGCCGATACTGCTGCAATTTCACATTCGATATTCGTACGAAGTTTATCAATCGTCGCTGGCTAGTTGGCATAGACCATAGACTTGACGTAGCCCCACAGGAAATAGTCTAACGGCGTCAAATCGCACGACCGAGGCGGCCAAGCGGTTGGACCATTTCGTGAGATAACACGTTCTCAAAACTTGGTTTCCAATAAATTGATTGTGACATTCGCTGTGTGGCTTGTGGCGCCGTATTGTTGGAACCACATGTCCTCCAAGTCCATATCATCCAATTGGGGCTAAAAATATTCGGTTATCATTGAACGGTAGCGATTCCCTGTTGAAAAACCCTGTAGTTGCGGAACGATAATAGATCTCAGTTTACTTCTGAGATTAAAACTCGTTTGGTTCTTTCGAGGTGAACCTGGGCCTGCTTCTCACAACCATATATATGTGCGTGTTACATTTTGGCACGAATGTAAGGGACCTACAGTTTTTGTCGACTCCGAACGGCGAGTTGAGAAGCTCAATCGTCACCAATGATACCCTTTGATGCTTGTCAGACATTCGAAAGAGGTGGTACCGTAAAAAAAACTCTAGGTGTTACACACTGGCTCGGATTGAATCCAGGCAGCATTGCGTAGTAGTCCAACGCACTAACCACCACGGCCACAGCCACGGCGACCACTTTTTGGTTCTCCTGGAAGCTGTTAATATTTCAACAGTTAACATATTTCTTAACAAACTTAAGTTAAATGAATTGTTTGTATAGCATACCTTACCTTGGTACACCGAGAAAAACTTCCAGAAATATCCACACTTAACCTAATAACGTGAACAGAAAATCCCAACACAAATATTGAAAGTAATCGGCAAAAGTCCTTAAATCAAATTTATGCGCCCTCGCAGATGCCAACAATCTGACTAACAAAAACCCCCAATAAACAGGCAATAACTTTCAATAATTAACGAGTTGCTATTTATGGCCTTCGTTCAAAAGTTCAACTTTCGTAATTGAATGCTTGAATGTCCTGGCATGAATGCTAATAATCCTTAAATTTACTCATAAAATCCATCTGATATGTCCGGACTAACAAAGGAGAGTATCTAGCTGCTGTAGATAAATTAATTTCACGGATAAACATTAATTAGTTCCTTAGCTAGGAAGGAAAAAATAGCAGGAATCCCCCTTCTCATCCTCATCTGCAGCGCACTTAAACAAACAAAATCTAAAACAATATTCACCTTTTGTTCTACCTCGAACGTCAACAAAAGGATGGGAAATGCTTTCTCTCAAGCTCTCCCCCGAGAGCAGCTCATCATCTAGATTCTCATGGCATATGCCAGCTCCCTTAGGCGGGGATGTACTGTACAGCACAGGCTTTACCAAAACGATGTGGTGATGTAGCCCAGTAGTGGTGGCAAGCCCATAAACATTTATGAAATTTTAACGACCTCATTTCCTTGCTTTTATTTCCCTTCACCGGGGCTCTTGCCGTCTATTTGCGAGCCCCAGTTGCACATAGATACACACCAAGGTGAAAATTTTCAAAATTTTGCTTGGAATATTTTTTTTTTTATAGAGATTATGTTCCTTCTTCTACACACTTGCATACGCACACACACACACACACACTCACAGAGATCAGCAGATTTGCTAACTTTTCTTAGTGACGAAGCGGAACGACCTTTTACAAGCCACCCCCAATCATATCCTGAGTCATTCATTGAAATGAATGTTTTGAAAGTGCTCGGGAGTCTTAAATAGGGGAACAGTTCGTAGTTATGAAAAGTTTGCTGCTTCCCTGCTCTGACGAAGCAAGTAGGGGGCGCTAAGGAGTATGATTATGGCGACCAGATGTATAGTGGTTAAAGGTTGACTACGGTTAAGAAATGACTCTAGGCGAATTGTATCTTCTTGTGCTGAGCGAGGAACTGAATACAATCTAAGGTGTTCAGAGAACATTAGCTGCGGGTGGTGATGGCCCAAAGATTAGGAATTCACTTTCGTTTCAAATGAGCGGATAAAAATAGATTATTTATGTCATTATTCTAGGAAGAGGGCAGTTTTGTTTAAATCAATACCCGCGAGCTGTTAGAATAGAAATAGGTTCCTACATCCATTTTTTGAAGAAACAGACACTTGCTGAACGTTAAGATTAAACTGAAAGAAGATTTGAAGCAGATTTTGAAGTGAACCGACATGTATTTTACACATGTAGATAAACCTCTTTTGTTAAGTAGAAAACTCATCGTCAAAACCTTAAGAAAAGAGACTCCCTCATTTGGTCCAATTACAGAAGCATCAGTTCCCTCATCGCCTACAATACTTTAAACCTTTCGTCAGTAACCTAATTGGACCCTATTAGTGTGGTTTTGGGTCAGGAAATACCACCATAGACCAAATTTTTACAATTAGATAATATATGCTGGGGAAAGCCAAATTGGACCAAGAACTGTAGGTATAGAGTCTAGCTTTGACATCCTTCCCAAACTTGTAAATCTGTGCAGGGTGACGGTTCTCCATCGAAGTTGCTCACCGAGACCTTTGATGTAAAAAAAAGGATTCAGACAAGGTCATGCAATTTCTTCAGCTTCATACTTGAAAGAATTGTTCGAAGCTCAAAAGTCCGTTCAACTACCTATATGCGCCGATGGCATTGACATCACTGGTAGAATACAGCAAGAGATCAATGTGCATTTGCGATTGTAAAAGTGGAAACGGGTAAAATGAGTTTGGCAGTAAACGAGGACAAAACAAAGTACACGCTGTCAACGAAAAGGTACATCGAACGTCGACGAATTGGACAGAATGTCACAAAAGACAGTTACAACTTTGAGGTAGTTAAGGACTTTGTCATAAAAAAAATAACATCTCATCGGAAATCAAACGAAGGATTACTCTTACCAGTCGCTGTTTCTTTGGGCGAAGATGGCAATTGAGTAGTAAAGTCCTTCCCCGATCGACTAGGGCGACTCTATATAAGACCCTTATCATCCCAGTTTTGCTACATGGAGCTAAAGCATGGACTTGGTCAAAAGGTCACTACTAGAAAAAAATCTTTCGTAAGATATTCGGTCCCGTTTGCGTGGACGATATTTAGAGGCGACACGATTCAACCATAAATTACACAAGCTGCACAGCGACATCGATCAAGTCAAAAAACTGCACATTGCACATCGTCGGCTGAGAATTTAGTTGTCGTATGTGAAAAGTACCTATTGTTGGCAAATTGAGTTTGAAGTTTGACTTAATATATCTTTTTTTCTAGCGGACCAATTTTTATGAAATTTTCAGAGAATATTGGAAATATTTTACTCCTTAGTTGTTTTTTTAACAGAATGCTTTATCTCGAGATGTGAAAAAGCTATTGACCTATAAAAAAAACTATGTAGAATCATTTTGTTGTATGTAAGCACTTCCGAATTTTTAAATACTTACATACGACAAAAACCATTGCATACGATAAAATACTGCTTATTCGTAAGTCAAGTTTGTCGTTTGTATGTACGAAGATAAAAATTCAAATTAATTTCTTGTACCTGTAATAATGAAATACAATAATGCAATTATTTTTTTTTATTTTTAAGTTTTATTTTTTATAATTTTATAAGAACTTCTTGTTTTACAAGAAGTACATACATACAAAAATAAATTAAAAAATGTAGAAAATAAAGAAAAAATTATTTTTCCCATTAATTAATATTAAATGATTTAAAGCACATTTTCTATCCGTATAGGTATAATATTTTTTCTCATATGTGCTTGTAATTAAAATGCTTTTCGTTTTCACTAAGTATGGTACAGAGATCGGCGGAGCTGTTGGTGACGAAGTTGATATCAGATAATGATATCACCATCTTTATCGACAGTCAGGCCGCGCTCAGAGCGCTAGAATCGTATATCGTTAAATCGGTAACTGTAGAAGGTTATCGCTCTGCGCTCAAAACACTAAGCAGACATAAAAGAGTTAAACTTTGTTGGGTACCAGGACACTCTGGTTTAGAAGAAAATGCTTATAACTGAGATGATGCACTTAGCACCACCATCATGCGGGATCAGGGTGAACATAAAGAATACCGTCATTAGCATGGCGGGCAGGAAATGGTCAGGAATAGAGGGACATAGGGTGTCCAAAACTCTTTGGCCGGCCTTAGATCACAAAAGGACCAAAGTAATACTTGGACTAAATAGGGCAAAGTTAAGAACTATAATTGGAATTCTTTCCGGACACTGTCTCCTGAGAAGGCATGTCAAAAGAATGGGACATTCTAGTACGGACATCTGCATTCATTGCTGCAATGACTTGAGTTCATGGGATGTCGAACATATGTATCCTTTGCTCGTTCGCGCAAAAAAGTTTCAGGGAGATACTTTTTTGATACATTGGAAGAGGTGGGCCAAACCGGCCACAATCAAATTTTTAAATTTTGCAGGGAAATCAAATGTTTAGACGGAAATGTTTCGGTTTTGGTATCATCTATAGAAGGTTCCGGCGGATTGCGATGGGCCCACAATGGTGCCAAGTGTTTTCATGATGGCTCAGCCTCATACCCTGTCCTAACCTAACCTTACCTAACGTAACTGGCTTAAACACAACATATTCGTTTAATTTTTTCTTTGCTGGAAAGGCTGTGAAGAGGGCCAGTGCAGTAGGTATGTATGTAATTTTTTTCCAATATGTTGTGCCTAAGCCAGGTAAAAATCAGGTAAACCAGTAAATATTAATGCATGCTAATTTTCTCTCACAATTGGTCGACACAGGCGATACTAGTTTTAACACTATCAATACGCATACGTCAATTAATCACGCAAATTGTAGTAGGTATGTATTTATTTGTCGTATGCAAAGCGTTTCTTTTACATACGACCATTAAATTCTTACTAAAAAAAATTGAGTTTTTGTATGAAAATTTGTCGTATGTAAAAAAAACTCTCTGCATACGACAAATAAATACTAAAACCGTTACTTAGAGCCTACATACGACAAAATAACACAGTATATCTCGGAAACTATTGATGGTGGGCAAAAACAGAAAGATCTCATCGAATAATATAATAATGCATCAAAATCAGAAAATGCTAAAATTTGACATACGACAACTATATTCTCAGCCGACGACATGGCTAGGAACTATAGAGCGAATAGTTAACAATACTCCGGCTCGCAGAGCATTTGACTCAAACCTACAGGGTCAGCGCAGTAGAGGACGACTTCGCCTAAAGTGGCGCGTACGTGTGGAAGGGAACCTCAACTACCTTGGAGTGCGCAACTGAAGGCAGTTATTAATGGCCGGGCTAGCTGGAAAGGGTTGCTGGTTGAGGCTTTGGTTTAGCCTAGACTATCGCCCCACCTCAATAAGTAGGTAAGTGGAAATGATAGCCTCTTTGCATAAGTTTTGTAGAATACCCTGTATTTTTTTTATGAAAGTATCGGTTTTGGGTCGGTTCGCGCCAGTTTTCTATCAAGTGCCTGTCATACTACTGCAAGCGTTTACTACTCTACTACTCAGCAGCGTCACGGAGTTCTCTTCGGCTGGCTTTGTGAAATGTCACTGTCTTTAAAAACACTCTTTTACTGACATAATTGTTGCAAAGGCATCACAATCAATCATGTCTCAATATCGGCGAAACGTCTGTTTCCTTAGGTTGTCTGTGATTTAACTTATTAGGTCCGGTCCGTTCGCGTTCGCACCCAAAACTACGAAAAGCTACGAAAATTTACGAACGGATCTATTTCTCAGTTTCGGCTAAGAACAGTTTTAACGGATCATTTTATTTATTTTAAATTCTACAGAAATCTTTACTTCTTGGCGGTAATTAAAAAAAATATGTTTTATTGAGCTAGGAAAACCAGTGTTGTTCCTCTTCGTGTCGACTTTAACTGTCTACTTTCTAGCGTAGACAATGCCAACAATGTCAACAATGATGTCGACAATGTCAACAATGTCACCAATTTTTGATGAGCAATTTAACGATGATGTTAAGAACTATATTGAGCTTTTTGATCCAGTTTTCAAATTGATAAATAGATGTCAAGCAGTCGATTGTTCTGCAGGAGAAGCAATTGATCTCTGGTTGAACTTAAAACTACCAGAAAAATTTAATTCAAGATATGAAACATCCTTAAGATGAAGACGTGTGGATATGGCTCTAAACAAATATGCCCTTTCAGCTTATTATTTGCACCCCAACTGCGGTAACAGCAAGCTCACAACCGATCAAAACACAATCGTGTGCCAGTTTTTATTAAAGCACCTCAACGGGGATGGTATTGAATAGTGGGATTGTTCTATTGACTTTTCAAAAACACCCGAATTTGGCAAATCTAGCTAAAAAAAAACTCCTCCAAATTCCTGCTTCTTCAGCTCAAATCGAGATTTTTATTTCAAGTTGGTCGCAAGTACATTCTGCGCCAAGAAACCGTCTAACATTCGAGCGATCTAAGAAGCTTCTTCATTTATACTATTCACTTCGAATAGACATGGAGGATGATCAATGTGATTATTCGGAATGAATTTGAATAAGTTCAACATTTGAACATTTTTTCTTGAACTACATACATAAATTGTTTTGCTTCAAAATTGTTGTTTAAAATAAATATTTTATTTAAAGTCTAAACACAGAACTTGTTTTTTATTTAAATTTAAATTTAATAGTTTTTATTGTAAAAAATTTATTGTAAAGTTAAATCATTGGTACATGATACTACAAGATTAGAATCTTAAGATTAAGTATCTAGTTATAGGCAAATAAGAAAAAAAAGGAAAGAGTATAAGTAACTATAATAATAAATTAAGTGAATAAGAGTTAAATTAAATACATAATTTTATAAATTTATTTTAAATGAAGAAAATCGAAATAGTATTTTTAAATATAGAGTTTTAAACTAAATCTAAAAAGATAAATGTTGAAATATCCTCCTCTTGAACGTGGGTAGTGAAGTAATCGTCTGCAATTCAACAGGAAGGCAATTCCAAAGTCGAATTGCTGACACGATGAAGGAACGTTCTGCTATCGTGTGTGAAAAGCGAGGGAAAATCAACCTTACCCCTCTATGTGACTGAGCAAAATGTATCATATCACTTAAGTATTCGGGAGATTTGTTCTGAATAATACTATGTAACTTTTGAAGATTTCTGAAACAGTAGTATTTATTCAAACTGATTCCCAGAAGATTTGATTTTAAACGCGAAACACTGGTGTACCTACTGACATTGTATATGAAACGCACACAATCATTAAACGCAACATTTAGCTTACGTTGACATTTATAATCCATGGAAGGATACACATTACAATTGAACGTAAATAAAGGGACAATCAGACTTTTCACTAGACGTAGTTTCATACTGGGAAGAAGCAGATTAGATGAATGTTTTAATGTGCGAAGACCGAAGGAAATTTTTCTAATTATATCAGAGACTGCATCTCAGCAACTTAGGGATGAGTTAATGCTGAAGCCCAGATATTTAACCCTACTGACATACGGAATGTTTTTATCATCAAGTACAATCGCCGGAAAATCAAATGGGTTAACTGGAGTTCTCGAAAGGAGCAAAGCCTCAGTTTTCAAGGGATTAAGCAGAAATTTATTTGGTATAGCCCAGCTCTGAATCCTAAATAAATCTTCATTAACTCGAGCAACACAGTCTTCCATCAAACCAATAGGGCGAGCTAGGTAGATGGAAACATCATCAGCGTACATCAACACTTTACAGTGAGCAATTGATTCGGGAAGGTCGTTAATAAATACTGTAATATTGTAAATAGTAAAGGTCCCAGAACTTAGCCCTGTGGCACTCCGGAATTTACCAAAGAGGGTAAGGATTGATTTCTCCGTTTAACCAGCAAAATTGAATGATAAATACTGTCAAATGCTTTAGTAAAGTTCAAAAGCACCATAGGTTAGGCTTTTTAGGTCAATTTTAGAAGGTATAATTAAAAAAATGTATTGTTTTATGAATTGTCTACATTGTCTTCCTTATCGACAGGCGCCGAATATCTTAGGACGGCTCTGTGTGACTACAGAATTACATATATACTCTATTTAACGTTTACACATTTTTTGGTAATACTTTTGAATAACTCTTCTATTACACGTTTCCAGTTCGCCATTTTGCGTTAATCTTCTGTTTATAGAGACTCGCGAGGTAGTTTAAATATACTTTGCATTTTCGCCTTGTATTAATCTTGCTTTAACTGGCGCCCACATTCGCTTCGTTGTGGCAGCCAAGACAAACTCAGCACATCAGCAAAAGGTTACATAGATAAATCCCTTTAAAGTTTTAAGGTCTTCACCCTACATGTAAGTTCTTCACACGCGGTTTTAAACGCGCTCCATAAGCCTTTCATTTCATCATTTTTTGAAAGGTCATAGATGAGAATATGCTGCTGAAAATGAAAATCGCACCTCCCAGAGGACGAGAGGAATATACGTGTTGCTAAAGTGCTATCACTTCTGTAAACAAAACCCAATTGAACGTTAGCGATTTGCAGATGATGGCGTTGATGTTTGCCTAAATCACATTGGTTGGCCCCTTGTGTCAGCCCCACGTGCGTATTAACACTCAATCTATATTAATCTCTTGATTTAATTAAATAATGAACATTTTGAAAAACAGAAATATCCAATACCGCAATACCCCAGAGTGTACCTAAATAATTTTCTTCACTGGCACTGGTATAATGTAACGCGGCGTCCCGGGAGACGAACGCGTAACCACAGACCAAAAACCAATAAAACAGAGAATTCCTCTCATTGTTCCCGTTTGGTTTAAAGTTGCTTTTCCTCTTAAAATATTCACCGACGTCAAAGGCGAGTTGAGAAAAATTCAAACACAGGCGTACACGAAGCCGAATAACTGAGATTCCATTTCAGGCGCATTCAGTTTCAGGAACGGGTAAAAGAAAAATCCTTTTTTTTCTGTCTTTCCAAAGAACGCCCATCTGAATCACAATCGCGTGTTTAATTGAATTTAAAAATTAAATAAAACTCCAACACATATATTCATTTGAAAAGAAACAAACAGGATAACTCAAAATCGATAAAGCGAACTCCATCTTTATACACATGGGCGACATGACCCACTAAAATTACCTTTCACAAGGACACAGGGACTATACAGGGGAAAATATGTCACAGACTACGAGTATCACACAAGGGCGATACTTACAAAACGGAATTCCATTCATCATCGCCTCTCATTGTCCTTGTGTAACACAAAGCCACCAAACTAGTGTGGGAGCCCCTTACCTCCGACATCTCCAACATCTTCATTATCGTCATCACATCCTTAACTTCCATTCGAGTTCGTTATCCAAGGATTAATTAAGTGAAATTTTATACCATTAATAAAGTTGCAAATTCGCGGACTCACTTAGTTTTTTTTTTTGTTACTTCTACAATGTCCCTGCTGAAACTGAAGTTGGTGATGGTATCTCATCGTGTCAGGAGTAAAGTGAGAAGGGACTTGAAAATACAAAATGGTGGCAGGTTGAGAGTTTGTAGAGTCAGGACTTAGGATGTGTCAGTGGCATTCTTTCGTACAACGTCTTGTGATATAATGTGGATATTTGGGACACTTTACCAGCTAAGCGATTATAAATACGTTGAAGTTGATTAACATTTTATGAGTGAACTAAAATAGATAACATACATAGTTCATTTTGTCATTGCTAAGCACAAAATGAACTGATTAGCATGAATAATGGGATTTACACTTTTAAACTTTAAAAGACTATTTAAACTAAGCTTCAAGTTAAAAAAAAAGGAATCTGATGGGACGCACTGTCAGCAGCATCATTGTTGAATTTGGGGACTTATTCTACCATGAAATAATCCCCCAATTGAATGAAATAGATCCCCAGTCTTGGGTGTTTATTTCATATGAAATAAATCCCCACCTCCATACAAATTTGGGGTGTTATTTCGTTTTTCGTTTGGGGGTTGATTTCCTGCAGCCGAGACAGACAGATCGGCGTAGTGATAGGAGACCCAGATGTCAGGTTTCAACTTACTCTATGGGTGGTGTCCAGGATAACTGGAGAGTTGTGTATTATTGAAAGTTTTGTCGATGCTTATGATTCACAGAAGTTTTTTCCAGATGTTTCCTATTATTTATTGTCTGTCCGATCAATTTCATTAGCCATACCACCATCCTACTGCCAGTGGTTTGTCTTTGCAGTAACTTCTGAAATCGATCACCTTATTTCTATTCCGTTAGAAATACATTTTTCGGAGACATCTTTGAACCGTGTACCTTCAGCGCCGATTACCACTACGCCACCCGCAGTGCCATTTTCATATTCAGGCTCAAAACGTAAAGTAAAGTAGAATAATATTGTCCGACGGTCGCTGTCCACCCAAGAGAATTTTTACTGTACCTGGACATTATATGATTCGTTATATTGGAACACCACTGTACTTGTTATTCCGTCTTTCGTGGAAGAGGGCCCCGGGGAACCAACAAGTGTCTGTCTGTCTGTCTGTCTATCTATCTACATACCATTTCACGTCTAAGCTGCCGAACCAATCATAATGTGGTATAGGGATAGTCTGGGATCTGAGGAAGGACATATGTAGTCCGCTAGTTAGCGCTGGAGTCAAGTTATTTATAACTTCAATATTAATTGACTAAAATGATCCATATTCACAGTTTGTGTTGGTATAATGCCTAAAGAGACAACTACAAAATCTAGACTCGATAGGTGGTGCTGGATTCAGGTCATTAACAACTTCTCTATTAATTTACCAATATGATTAATTCTTACAGGTTATGTTAGTATAGTGCCTAAAAGGATCTAAAACGTACTGTAAGTAAACTAGCTATTCGTAGGCATCTCATAGAAGATCAAATTCTTATACGGAGTCATTATAAAGCGATATTCTTGTATAAAATGCATGAAGGGTTAGTTTTATTTCTGCCGCGCGTAGTTTACACACACGAAATTTTTTTCGACACGGGTGAAGCTAGTTTTCTATATAAAAAAAAATTGTTAAAAATAAGCCGTTTTTACCCGAGAAAACGCATGTAACCTCTTAACTACACAGTAAGAATTTCATGGATCTTGTTCTGACCCCGAAAATTGTAAATACGTATTTGTATTAACTCATCAGATGAATACCATATCCAAGGATATATTTTTCTACTTACTACATATTTCCTTCATAGCATCCTCATAAATATTTACAAAAAAATTCAAAAAAAACCGAGAATATTCCCAAAAAGTATTCTCGCCTATCTTTGTATAGCTACACAGTTCCAGGCAAGATAATGAGAAATGTCCTGGAATACTTTTCTTATCCATCCTACATTTCCGCTGCCACATTCCCGAGAGACGAGAAAAGAAATACCAAATAACTGTGAATATTTCACACAAGTGTTACCAAGTATTTTTTGCCAACTCTTTTTAGTTAGTTAGTTTTTTTTTCTCCTTTCTTTTATGTCAAAATTGCGGAAAAAATCCTTGTGGAGGGAGTTTCATGTTTTAAAATTGAAGAGATATGCATAACTTGTGTTTTGCCAGCTTTCAGTTTTGTAGGCGATTTCTCTTGTATCTCTGTTGGAATTTGAATACATAAACAAATTGTGAAAAACAATAACGAAAGGGGTGAATATCAATATACTGTTAGGTATGCATACATAATACATCCATTAAAACGATAACATATGGCGTGTAACAGTAACAGGCACAGGGTAGGTTACTCGTATAATGTGGTTTACATCGATTTGCATAAGGATAATCGACGATAAGTCATTTTGTGGAATTTATTAGATACTGGTGGTGGTCGTTAAAAAGGATCTGCGTTGCACAGATTGTAATGATGAGATACTTGGGACTACGAAAGATGCGCGGTTTTTTTTCTGCCTTTTTTGCTGTTTGTAATTTAAACGCATTATTGGCAGTCGTGGATGAATACAATTTTATGAGTTACATTATATGGCAAATGGCTTCTTTGATATTCTTTGAAAGCATTTCTGGCCATCATGGTGGGTTTTTATTTTCACCGATTTTGATTCAGTTGAGTTGTTTTATTACGAAAATGCACAAAGCGATGTAATAACGCGCTATAATGTAATAGCGCCATTAAAGTTCTACTTTATAATTCATACATTTAAAAGAATACTCAATTTTATTTTTTATAGATTCTTAAGTTTAATATTTTGTTAAAATGTTATATGTACCTATTTACATAAGTTTTTTTTGGGTGCATATATTTTAACAGAATAAGTACATTTTTGCATGACCTCTGAAAGTGAGGCCAATCGCAACCAGTGTGAGCTTAAAAGAGTTTTCTTTCCTTTTTCTTTCGCCTTTTCGTCGCCCAAAATTGGTTTGACGAAAACGCCAAAATTCACTTTTTGAGCTGTGAATGCAGTCTTATGTTTTTGCGTGTGCTCTTTTCAAATATGTCATCCATTTTGTCCTATCTGTAGCCAATCCTGAGATATTGAGTATCATTTATGACGTACATATATCCACCAAAATAAGCAATTTGTAGTATTGGTTTGACGTAAACCCCATTTTTGTGGATATACGCCAAATTTCCCATACAATTCACATTATTTTTTTTGTTAAGTATTGTTTTGCCGTATATCCATGGGCTTCAATCATATGTCATAAAAATTAAAAATTATAGTCGGTATTGTTTTAACGTACGTGCATGTACATTACTAAGAAAATAAGTGTATTTAGTCGTATTCACGTACCAATCGGCAAAAAAAAAAAGACAATTAGTTTTGGTTTGCTGTATGTGCATATGAGCTTTAACGGACGAGAACTGAAAATATAATGAAAAAGTCGGTTCAGTCAGAGGAAAACTTTGATTTTTTTTTAAAAAACTAAAACAGACTGAGCTTTTCTTTAACTCTGATTTGAAAGTAGATATTCTGAACAATAATTAGTAAAAAAAAAATATATCGTTTGTATGTTTTTTATCGAACCGTGAACTTTAAAATACGATTCGATCCAAATCTTCGCTTATTATTGGAATGACGTACGTGCATTTTTTTTTTGACGTACGTGTATGAGAGCACAAAAAATAAGTGATTTTTGTGGCTTTGAATTTTTCAAAAACTAAAACAGACTGAGCTTTTCTTTAACTCTGATTTGAAAGTAGATATTCTGAATAATATTTGTTAAAAAAAATAGAAAAATCTTATCGACTAGTTTTGTTTTTATTGAACCGTGAACTTTAAAATGCGATTTCCCAAAAAAGTGCAAATGGCGTATACGGCAAACCAATTCTGGGACGACGTTTTGTAAATCATCAACAACAGTTTAAAAGTCAAAATTTAACAACATTTGTTATTTGTAAATGGGGACTTCAGCCTGTTAAGAATTAAATCACACTCACAAGTCACTTTTATCTACATATCTATTATCTCTTTATTCTATTTAGCTACGTATTTTCACGTACAATAACAAACTGTAACTGAACTGATTGACTGCCTTTGCTCCTGTGTTATTTTCATTTAGCATCGCCATCTAGTAGGCAATTCCAACGGCGCGCGGTGGTAGAAAACAATGCTCTTCTTGTTCCAAGCCAAAGATGATGCCATAGATGTATGCAGCTCTAGTGCGTTCAATTCTCATCTACGGGTCCATAGTGTGGTGATCCGCCCTGAAGAAAAAATACAACGTCACCAAATTCAGAAGAGTCCAATGAACGGCATGCATAGGCATCTCAGCTGCATTGAGGTCAAGTCCAATTAATACTCTTACTGTCACCTTCTGCCACTTGATGCCCATATCAAAAGCACAGCGCTGTGCAGTGCAGTCCGACTAAATGAATCTGCGTACTAGATTGAGCCATATTGACACAGTAAAAGCCTGGACACACTAAAAAATGATCTGGTTATGGCTCCAACTGATTACAATAGCTTTATTCCAAGAAGCTTTCCGATAAGTATAAGTTATATAATAAAAAAAATTATATATAAATAAATAATTGACTAAGAAAATGTGCAAACGAAATGGCTTCCGGCCCGGCAGATCGACGATCGACCAAATTTTCACACTAAGACAGATCCTGGAAAAGACCAACGAATTTGAAGTCGAGACTCACCATCTCTTCATCGACTTCAAAGCCGCATATGATAGCATTCATCGTCTTGAGCTCTACAAGGCGATGGTCGAATTCGGGATCCCGGCTAAACTTATCCAGCTATGCCGCGTGACGCTGGAAAACACGTGGTGCAACGTGCAATTTGGAAACAGTTCCTCCGAACTATACCAAACATGCACCGGATTTCGGCAAGGAGATGCGCTATCATGTGACTTCTTCAATCTTGTGCTGGAACAGATAGTGCGCAGGGCAGGTGTAAACACGGAAGGCACTATCTTTTACAAATCTGTCCAGCTACTGGGATACGCGGACGACATCGACATCATCGGTCGCTCCCAGCGCGCCGTCTTAGAGGCTTTTACGGCAATTGAAGAACAGGCGAAACGAGTTGGCCCTGAAGTGAATTAGGACAAAACCAAGTACATGTTGTCAACAAACAAAGAAGCATGTGTCCACCGCCTAGGACAAAACGTCACTGTTGGCAAAAGTAACTTCGAAGTGGTTAAGGAGTTTACCTACCTCGGAGTAAACATCAACTCCACGAATGACACCTTAGTGGAGATTCGACGAAGACTTACCCTAGGAAACCGCTGCTACTTCGGTTTGGCAAAACAAATTGGTTCAAAACGCCATATTGAACGAATGGACAACAATGCTCCAGCAAAGAGGATCTTCGAATCATAGCCCCCAGGTTCGAGATGACAAAGAAGACCGAACCTCCGGTTTAAGGACCAAGCTACCGCGGATGCCAGTGCATTTGGTCTAGACTCTAGACGACTGGAAGCAGCGTGCCCTGGATCGAAGAGACTGGAAGGCTGCTGTATCTCAGGCAGAAACCCTTCACGAGTCGGGAGCCCGTTAAGTAAGTAAGTAAGTAAGCAAACGAAATCGAACTTATTGTATTATTATTGAATTCAAAATGTATGTACATACTCGTATATTTATTATGCAAATTCTATTCAATAAATTCACATTTAAACTAATCTAATTAGATCAGATGCTGCCTTATTTAGTGGATTTCATTAAACGTGCTGAGTTTTCCTTAATCCAATCGACAAAAGCCGAGGTTCGAGCAAAGACCGACGGGGACAAAGGAACAGTGTAATTTGTTTCTTTATTTTTCCCCGAACCCATAGATACAATTCCCACAAGAATAGTTTTCCCATCTTTAGCATACTGAACGAGTGGACCACCAGAATCACCTGGAGCAATGGAGTTGTTTGAGATATCTGATTGGGTGCATATCTGGTACGGTTGAATGTTAAATTTGAATTGGGGATCACATTTTGCATTATCAATCAATTTAGTATCAACGGTTTGTAAAATGTCTGGCTTGACATTATTCCTGTTCCTACCCCAACCGAAAACAGTTACTTCGCCTGATGGCATCGTCCCAGCTGTAGGTAGCTGAACTTTATTAACATTCGCATTGAACTGGAATGGTGGATCAATTCTTATAAGGCCAATATCATAAGGATTGTTCGCAGCAAACTCAGCATGGATAGCAGTTCGATTGGGTAGAACTTGGCGTACAGTTGCTCCAGCCTCATTTTGGCGATCATTCAATCCAGCTACTGCAGAATACGTGATATTCTTCACACAGTGGGCAGCTGTAACTATGATGCTCTCACTTATGATGCTTCCAGCACAGAAATGTGCATCAGTCTTTAATGAAACAATATATGGTGCAGAGTGTGGTGTGGCATCTTGTCCATTGACGATGTCACCAGAGGGAAAGCTGGGCAACATTTTATCGGTAGCGGGCGCCAAGGCACAGCACGTTATTAAAAGCAAGACGCGATACATTTTCAATCACCGTACTCTGAGGAATTGATGGCAGCAGTCACCTGGTTTTATAATAATTTTCGACGATGTAGTTAATGCGATATATAATTACTTTTCGTTGGTTAAAAACCTGAATTTTCTACGCTTATTGGTTCCACTAACAACGGGTCAAATTGAAGTTGCCATAAAATATTTTTTAATTAGTTTGAGAAATATTACCCAGCAACTGTAAGAAGTTGTATAAGTTACTTCCAGCTGCTTGTGTATAAGATTTGTGCTCTAAGGAGCAATTTCCCTTTTGCTGACAATTTTGACAAGCTACCTCACCATACACTTACTTTGGAATGGATCACACTCATTCGATAATAATCCTTTTTGACTCAGCTTTTCCAACATTGGAAGCGCTAAACTTAACCCTCCGATTGGCTTAATCTACAGTATGCATTTACGCATTTTTTACAACTAAATATACAAACTATTAAGGCAAAACTAGCATAATGATAATGCAGTACATTTTTTGAAAAATTGGGCCTTGGAACCTTACATGTTGTATATTGCTATCGGGACTGTCGCCAATCGGAGGGTTAGGGTGAGTGGCCTTTTCGTCAGTAGGCTGAAGTTCCAGTGTACCACCACATCCTGCTTAGAGTTAACAGGCTCAGCATTCATTAGCTTTGTGTATTGTATGCTCTAGTGAGCACTGAACTCACACTGCTGCATTCGATGTCCGCCACACTGAAAACGCACTAAAATTGCCGTATGTTTGTCTGCGACAATACAGACGGTCATTCTTCTCATCACAGAGCAATAAGACACACGGATAACCTTGAGCGACATCAGAAGATTACAACTCATCCTTCACAATCAGTCCAGCCTGAGCGATACCAAATAGACGCATTTGCCTACCGCGGCGCAGCACAGGACCGAAAGATACACATTGTGTGCTCTTAGATGACATGTTGCTGGGGGTTGTTGGTACCATTTGGTCCCATCACAGGCTTAATAGTATCCTTGGAAAATGTTCCTTATTGCGCTGGACTGCTTGCAACTCTTTCAGCATCTTGTCATCGTCACAATCTGCTATATCACTGATTCATCCTACTTCCCAACAGAGTGTGTTCTGGGCGCAGTCTGAGCGGCGATAACTGTGATTTATTTTCGAAACACAGCACTTAGCTGTCATATGATTATATCAATCGTATGGTTTCATTCAACCATGTTGTTCATCAATTTAAAGCTTTACATAGAAAAGCATTAATTAAGCTTCTCCATATTATAAATACTGCGCTCAGATTAAAACATGTGCCGAGCCAATGGAAAGTTGCGGAAGTCATAATGGTTTTAAAACCAGGAAAACCGTCATATGAAGTAAAATCGTATAGTGTATACCAATTTCGCTTCTTCCATTCATATCCAAAATTTTCGGGAGGATATTACTAACGCGTCTTCAACCGGTTATAGAAGAAAATAATCTCATCCCTGACCACCAGTTTGGGTTCAGAAGTAAGCATTCAACTATTGACCAGGTGCATAGAATTTCTAACGTAATCGAAAAAGCACTAGAAGAAAAAAAGATATGCTCAACTGTATTTCTTGACGTCTCGCAAGCCTTTGATAAGGTGTCGCACGATGGCTTGAAATGCAAATTACGACAAGTACTCCCCTTGTACCTATACGAGATTTTGGATTCATATCTCGGAAATAGACTCTCCCGTGTTAAAAATGGAAACGAATACTCAGAGCTCAAAGAAATATCGGTCGGCGTACCGCAAGGAAGCGTTCTCGGGCCGCTTCTTTATTTGTAATATACCTGTGATATACCGAAAGAAGATGGCACTATGCTTGCTACGTTTGCCGACGACAGCGCTATCCTAGCAGTAGGTAAAACAATCGAGGAAACGACTGCCAAACTGCAAAACGCATTGAATAAAGTAAATTAATGGACGAGGGACTGGCGGATCGCCCTTAACGGAACTAAATCTGTTCACGTGAATTTCACTTATAGGAAAATTAATGACTTGCCAATTTTTATAAATTTGGCCCGAAGACCCTTTGCAAATGAAGCCAAATACCTGGGAATGACACTCGACGCAAGGTTGAAGTGGAATTCGCACGTGAAAATGAAACGTAAAGAACTAGATATCAAATATAGAGAAATGTACTGGTTGATCAGAAAACATTCCCACCTCAGTACCGAGAACAAACTGCTTTTATACAAGCAAGTGCTAAAGCCGGTGTGGACCTACGGTATACAACTTTGAGATTTTACCAAGAAAACAAATGCCAATATTTTACAGACCTTTCAAAATAAAGTGCTTAGAGAAATTATCCAAGCACCGTGGTATGCTAGAAAGGACGATATCCACAGGGATCTCGGAATTCCGACAATCGAAGCTGAAACTAGAAGCTTCGCGCGAAAACATAGAAACCGACTAATCGGACATGTTAATAATACAGTCCTACTTATATTGGATGAGAGCAATTTATTGCGCCGACTACAAAGGACAAAACCTTTCAACTTGGCGAGATAAGGATTAACCGCATCTAAATTGCGGAACATGCAGGATCTTTCATTGGAAAGTAACCTGCCAAACGTTTATATTTCGTGATAGAAAAATTGCTTGATAAGTAGTATAACTTAGTTGCAGTATCTAAAAAATTTATATCGAAGGGAGGTGTTTTTGGTCAGTAAGAATCTGACACTACTATGAGCACGCGCTTGCTATTCTCATAGTGTCTATGGAAGATTTTCACCTACCCTCGGTTTATGTAAGTTTATGAATTAATTATTAATACCCCTGTTTTCGTGGGAAACCTATGCGTAGGTAGTGAAGTGAAGTGAAGTAAGATTTTACATCCGCAACTGCGGATCGTTTTATTGGGAACTTTTCACTTCACTATTTATAAGTTCCCAATAAAACACGGCTAATATTAAACAATAGAATTATTAAATTGTTTTAACCTCTACGCCATAACAAAAGCCATTGTCCGCCATTTCAAATGTTTTGGAAATTGTTATCCATTTTTTCCTTCCTGTCAAATGTGGCATTGGCTACGCTCAGAATTTTACTCAGGATGTCCCTTCAATTTATTCTGAACGCATAGAACACAAGTTCCGCAACCTTCCACACTCTGAAGTGTCTGAGCGAAAAAAAGAAACAGAAACATTTTTTTATTTGACAGTTCATACTCTCGTGTGAACTAAAAAAGAAAAGCGGCTCATGTTGCGTTCGCGCGGTCGGGCGTTGACAGATTGAGTAGTAACAATCGGCTCTTATGTTGTAACACAAAATGTGACCTCGGGCGTTTGGTTCGCGTTTGATCGTAAATATCGTCGGTACGATCTCAACTAGAAAGTAGAGCTACTCTCTACTATGTCGCGCGTTTGACAGCTCACAGCTGATTTGACACTATACTATTCGCTGGCCAGTTCGATTAAAGCATTTTTTGTAACCCCGTAGACGGGGTAAGTTGCAACAACCCCTCTTCTGAGTTGACTTTGTTGGACTTTTTTGGTGGATTTTGTAGGTGAAATATTGTTCTTTGACTTAAAACAGGGTTGTCGGACTAATCTGCAAAATCTTAGGAGTACCATAAACTTTTCTACTAAAGTGTGTTACTTATAACCCCACTCTCCCCAACCTAAATAATGAATGGATAACGACAAATTGTAGGTCAAATGAACTTAGCAATTCAATATGTATATTAATTACGCTTTATTTAGTGGATTTCATTAAACGCTCTGAGTTTTCATTAATCCAATCGATATAAGCCGAGGTTCGAACAAAGAGCGACGGAAGCTCGGGAACAGGAAAGTTGGTTTTATTAACGAAGCCTATAGATGCAATGCCGACAAGAATAGTTTTACCACCTTCAGCATACTGGACGAGTGGACCACCAGAATCACCTGGACCAATGGAGTTGTTTGAGATATCTGATTGGATGCATATCTGGTACGGTTGAACGGTAAAATTAAATTGACTGTCACATTTTGCATTATCAACCACTTTAGTATCAACGGTTTGTAAAATGTCTGGCTTGACATTATTCATGATCCTACCCCAGCCGAAAATAGTGACCTCACCTGATGGGATCGTCCCAGCTGTAGGTAGCTGAACTTTATTAACATTCACATTGAACTGGAATGGTGGATCAATTTTTATAAGGCCAATGTCATACGGGCTGAGATCTGTAGTAAACTCATCGTGGACAAGTGTTTGCTTCGGTTGAACTTGGCGTACACTTGTTCCAGTTTCATTTTGGCGATTATGCAATCCAGCTACTGCAGAAAACGTTAAATTCTTTAGACAGTGGGCGGCTGTAACTATGATGCTCTCACTTATGATGCTTCCAGCACAGAAATGTACATCAGTCTTTAATGAAACAATATATGGTGCAGAGTGTGGTGTGGCGACTTGTCCATTGACGATGTCACCAGAGGGAAAGCTGGGCAACATTTTATCGGTAGCGGGCGCCAAAGCACAGCACGTTATTAAAAGCAAGACGCGATACATTTTCAAGTGCGGTACTCTGAGGTATTGATGACAGCAGTCACCTAGTTTTATAGTAATTTTCGACGATGTAGTTAATGCGATATATAATTACTTTTCGTTGGTTAAAAACCTCAATTTTCTACGCTTATTGGTTCCACTAAAAACGGGACAAATTGAAGTGTTGTTTTTTATATATTTTCATACAATATTTGTTAATTAGTTCAGAATTAATTTAGAACTAGTTGAAATAAATTGAACGTTTTTAACAATAGCAACTGTATTTCCCGATCATTTTTTCTACGGCAGTTCTTTCCATTTTGTTTTTAGGTTACTTTTGAAAGCATTTAAGAGCTGTTCAGTTTTGATAAAGTTTGATATAGAATTATTAATTTATTTTTTAGCATTACTTTTGATGGTAGAAATGTGTGACTACCGGAAGATGAAACAAATATTGTTAGGAAACTACAGATAGCGGTTTAAGAAAAACGGAGAGAAGCTTTTGTTTCCTTTTGTTCCTTTTTGGGGTTCCGTACCGATTTGGTTATACGGAACCATTATAAGTTCGCTCTAACTCTAAAATGTCTGTCACGATAAAAACATTAAGAACCGTTCTTTTTAGAAACTTGAAATTTGGCACACTTATACATTTCGGTGGTCCACATATATGAGACAACTTGTAACTCAAAAATATTGTGAGACAATTATACAGGATGAACAAAATGTAAACTTGAAAAAATAATGTTTCTGAAAAATGAGTAGATCATATGTGATATCATTTGGAAACTGTCTTCCATTAATGATCAAAGCTATGCTAGTTAACCCTAATTCTACCAGGTTATATTTTTTACACAAACTACCGCGTTGTGACTCTCAGTCACATGTGTATGTTTAAGAATGCTAATATAAAAAATTTGTTGGTACATGCAAATAAATAGAAAGCAGGAACTTTATTAAACATTTAATTACTTATTTATACATTTTCAATAAACTAACATTTTCTGATAGTGCGTATTGCAGACATTTAGACCACACTCCTTAGAACTTTATTCGAACGCCCTTGTTTTTATTGGATACATGTGGCATCGAATACGAATATTATATGTTGTCGATCTCGATGGTGACGACTGCGTGGCGTATTGGTATCACTATTTGCTGATGTTGTTGCAATGGTCAGAAATAAGTTCACAATGTGTGCATTTACTCTGCTAAGATATCGCTGACTTCTTCGTTGAATGTTAGATACAACCATATCCTAATCCAACCCTTTTAGAAGAGTTTGCGGCGAATATTTTCCATTGGCCTCATGAATTCAGGGTAAAAACAAAGCCACACAACTGTTAAAGTAACCCCAGGTAAGTACCTGGATGGATTTCCTTAAAGCATTTCATAGCCTTGCAAAATTTTAGAACGAGTCTATAGTTGATTAGGCCTGCCTCTTCTAGACCACTAAAGAAGTATATCCCTAATGTGTTCCTAAGATAGCGTGCTGTGCTTTGACATTTGCATAGCATATGCGCGATATCCTCTGGTATACCCATATTATACGTAAAATAAATAAATATTTGGTTTCAGCAGTCCTAGGTAGAACCAAGCCTAGCTTTCCGCAACCATTTGTGTGTGCGCGTTATATTTTCTATAACTGTAGATCCCTTCCATTCGTGCAAAAATATAACACACACACGCAAATGGTTGCGAGAAGTAGGCGCTGGTACAACCCGAACTGTAGTGCAACTTAAAGAAAGAAGATACTTCACATGATCATTTCTGTATCTTCAATTATTTTTAGAGTAATTTGAAAGCTACCTCGCAAATATCCACCAAATTTCAATTTTGCATTACTGGCCATCTATTTGTTTTTCGTTTTACCAAGTTTGCGTGCGGATGAACTTTTTTATGGGCGGATTACCCTCACTCACTATGTAGTTACTATGATACACGTCGTTTAGGAAACCAAATACACGTACAGCCACATTTTGAAAACGCATGCTATGTTTTGAAATTCTGGCTACATTAAAAATGACTGTGTGTCTGTAAGTCACAACGTGGTAGTTAACGTTAGTATTTTTAGAACGGTAAAAAACAATTCAAACCAAGAACTAAAAATTAATTTAAATTAGCGCGTTTTATTAAGAACTGTTTAAAAGTAGAATACACAAGCCCAAAAGTAAATTACCGACGTTGTTAACAGAAATACAACCGAAATAATTTCGAATGTGACTCAAAGTCACAACGTGGTAGGATTAGGGTTAAGTCACTGCTGTTGCCGATTCTGTTTTACGCACATCCGATCTTTTGCTGAAGGTAGCTGTTAATAGTACAGTGCGATTTGTCTATAACATAGGTCGAAGGGAACACATCTCTGGTCATGTAAAGAATTTTCTGGGATTAGACCTACAGAAATACCTCGACTCCGAAATACTGACTTTCCTATTTATTCTTAAAGAAAGCCAGACCCCAGAGTATCTTTTCCAAATATTACAATTCGCATCTTCCACTAGAAGCAGAAGTCTCATTCCACCAATATACAGGGTGTTTCCAAGTAAAATGTCAAGACTTTGGCAACTGATTCTTGGGTTTATTCTAAGAAAAAAATCGTTCCACAACAAGGGTCTATCTCAAATGTGAACATCGTTTATCGAGAATCTAAGAAAACACCTACTTTGGTGTGCCTTGACCCATATTAACTCAAATATCTCCGCTAATACTTATTGCAGAAACTTCTTTTAGGGCTTTGATTTTAGAAGAAATAATACTCTTTTTAACTGCGTTTAAATAAATTGGATACCTTTTTTTGCTTTCCAGATATTTAATTTTAAGTCAATATCCTAAATCTTGCCCATACATTTTTTTGACTTTCAGGTCGCTTTTCTACAAAAAATGCGTATTAAACATACCGTTTTATTATTTTTTCTTATGAACGTAACAATTGTTAATAAAAAAGTGTGTAATAAGTATTCTGAAAAACTCACAGATTTTATGATACTTGGAAAAATGAAAATGAAAGCCCTAAAAGAAGTTTCTGTAAATAAAATAAAATAAAATAGACGATAACTGATTTTAGGGTTTTTAGGGATTTCTTTCCTTCTTAATTCAATTACTAATAAATTACTTATTACTAATAAAGACTTAAAATTTAAAATTTACTTATAAATATGTACATACCTATGTATATGTTTGCTGTTAATTTATTGTTTGTTTTTCTATTGATCTTAAGAAATTGTTATTATTTTTATAATTATAATTATAATATATTTTTGTTTCAACCTTTTAATAATGTTACACAATTAAACGATTATATTGTATCTACGTATAAACATAATTTTTAAATAAATAAATACAAATAGAAATACAAATTTGAAAGAGCTCGAAGCAAAGATTCCAAAAATATTTTACTCAACCTTTTCCGTTGGGAAATTTGGGAGTTATTGCCAAAAATGTGTGAAAAATACCATAGCAAAAGTACCCCCACTCCATCTCCGAAACTACTGAATTCAAAAATATGAAAAAAAAATATGTATGAGCCTCATCCGCATAAGCTCACGGGGGAAGTGAATACTTATCCAATCCAAAGGAGTTTTGTGTGTGTAATGTGTAAGGGAAGGAGAAAGTTGTCTAGTACAATCGATAGAAAATGTATTATTTTGTAATAAAAATTAATATTGAACTCCTAATATATTATACAGACAGACAGACAGATAGACAAACAGATATACAGACAGACATACAGACAGACAGACATACAGACAGACAGACATACGGACATACATACAGGCAGACAGGAAGACATACATTCAGACAGACAGACAAAGAGACAAATATACAGACATACATAGAGACAGACAGACAGCTACAGCCAGACACAGACTTACAGACATAAAGACAGACAGGCATAGACAGACAGACAGACAGAGAGCTGATGTTTTCTGTATACACATTTCCACTGTATGGAATCACGTCCCCTTTATCGTAACACATTTATAGTAACACATTTATCGTAACACATTTATCGTAACGCTACATTTTCAAAAACAAATACGTCGCTAAAGAAGTATTCACTTAAAAAAAAAACATAGTTTATAGATGATTAGCTAAATATTTGGAGAAAACTATAGTGAATCTCATAAGTTGTATAGTTTTTGAGAAATTCACGTTGGAAAATTAAATTTCTCAACCGATTAACTCGTAAACTACTGGATCGGTTTTATTGAAATTATAACTTTCGATCAATTATTCCTTAAGGAGTATTATAGATATTCCAAAGTTGCACTATAATATAAAAAAAATACATAAAAAAAATAAGAAAAAAATACCGTGATTTTGCTGAGACTCGAACCTCCAGCCTCTGTGGTCTTGTGCATGCTTTTGGTAGTGATTTGGGGAACTAGAACATATCCTCCAAATCTGTTCCAAAAAAATGTAATGCATGTACATAGGTATATAGTATGTACATACATATCATAAGACATTCAACATTCGTTGATATTATAAAAAAATAACACTACAGAACCCTTTGTGCGCGAGTCTGACTCCGGCCGGTTTTAACATTAATATGTCTAACCGCTTGATGTTTGTACTGAGATTTGTGCGCTTTAAAAGTGTTACCAGAGAAATTTATACCAAATTGGACACTCATATTTTAAGATGGGCGGTAGCTCAGTGTATGGTATGTCGGCTTCTCATCTTATAGGTTCCCGGTTCGTTTCCTGGCGGGGCACTTTTTTTTTCGTTTTTTTTTTGTTTCTTTTTGTTCTATTTTCAATCGTGATGAAAGAAAAGAAAGCTGTTTCCTTTGTTTTTTTTGTCTTTCTATTTATTCCTTTGGTTTAATATTTTTAATGGTGGAGATAGGACTTACTGTTCTGATAACAAATATAAAAGTGAGTTTGCAACGGTTCTAATTTGTATGTCTTTTCGATTTTTCAATCGTGATAACAGAACAGAAAGTTATTTCCTTTGGTTTTGTTGTTGTTTTATGTTTCTTTTCTATTTTTACCCGGCTGTGGCAAGGCCAGTAGAACCCTGACGGATCCCTGACGGATCTAAAACTGTAAAAGAAACGGGGACTGGTATACTTTGCATGAACAGAGAACTAAAAGTATCGTTAAGACTCCCGGATGCCTTCGGCCTCTTCAGGCAGAAGTTCTAGCCGTACACTAAGTAAGTTGGAAATATCAATTCCAAATATATTATACATTAATTACTATAAACATATATACATGGTAATACTAAACTATATGTACTAAGATGTATTACTGAACACATACACTTTAAACTACAAAACATAGTTATCTATTACTTTTATATTATGTACTAATTAAATTGAATAAACTTATCATTCTGATTCTATCCGTTGAAGAGTGCATTTGCTCTAATTGGTTATGGGCCCAGGTACGAAAAAAAAAATAGTTCGAGAAAAAAAAAAAAAGGAAAAAAGATTATTTAAAAAAAAAAAAATAATTTAGAATCAGAATCATCGCATATTAATTTGAATTGTTTTGAGAAATAAAAACAAATACTGCGAGCAATGGGAAGTCACCAATTGTGGTCCTGATAATGCAACGAATAGTCAGGAACTGCCGAATAATGCTAAGGGCATTAAACAGAACCAGATAAGACTATGTTGCGTGCCTGGTAAGTCTGTTGTAGAAAGCAACGAGTTTGTCGATGAGTTGGCAAGGAAAGTAGGGAAATGCCGACTATGGGCAAAACTAACTGAAAAGTACGACTCAAGATGAAATGAAACGATGATGCTCTCAAAATCTTTTACGATTATTTTAATAAATGATTTTAAAAAAATAACTACAAAGACATATTAATGTTCCTCATGCACTTCCGTGCAGCGGAGGTCTTTGCCTTTTTTCCTCATTTGTCTTGCTTGGTTCTTTTATTGGTTTTGTTTAATTTAGTCTTTCTTTTAACCCTTAAATGCCCAACGACACCGATTTCTTTGGGACAAATATATTATATGTTAAATGAAACATAAATATTGAATCAGGTGCCGAAAAAAAATAAAAAAAATATTGATAAAAAACCGGTTGTATCTTTAAAGATACACTGGGCATTAACCCCTCAAACGCGTTCTGAAAATGATTTATTATGAATACATTATATCATTTCACATAATATAATTACATCCGCATGATATTTTTTATCAATTTAGTGCTACGAATTCATAAGATATTTGATAAAAAAAAAATAAATTTTTTTAAGTTTTGTTAAAAAACATTGCAGCCAGTAATAGTTTAAATAATAATTGCAATTTGATAGTTAAGAAACTGAGTATTTTATTGGAGGTAGAATTTGAGTCAATAAACCCAAAAATATAAACTTCGAAGCTTAAATGCTAATATTAACGAAGATATCATGTTTTGAATGGTTGTATCTTTAAAGATACACTGGGCATTTAAGGGTTAAGGATTGTGAAGTGAATATAATCTTGTTAATCTGACTCTCAGATATGGGGTGTGTATTCATTTCAGAAAATTAATGTCCCACAATTAACGTTAGCAGAGCCAAGAAATTCTCGCTCTCCTTCCAATTGTTCTCGACCTTAGAAACGACGTTAATAATTTTACACGAGTGATTGAGGGTACCTACGATGGAATACAATGGTAGGACTAACTGGGAGTTGTATCAGGTGCATCTTTGGGTGGTTATAAGGCAAATGGTTGGTCCCAGCGGGATGCACATCTGAATTTAGCTGCGAATTACGCGGAGCAGCTCTCCTCTGTTTGAACGAAATAAATCGCCGATTTGTCAGATGCTTACAACCAGAATGGCGTCTGGACGGTGGATCTTCCATCACACAAATTCGCATCAGAACTAGCCTTTTGCTTGAAAGCTAATCATAATCTACGAAACGCCGTGAGATCTGATGATCCACTGGATTATACTACATTCTCTAAGGCTCCAATAAACCTCTCGATCAACAAACAAGAATACCATAGCATCACCATAATGGTGAATCATCGATACCAAGATTAATTAGATTGGTTTCATGCATCAAGAAAATTCGGTGTTGTCTACTGATCAGAATCAATAAAAAAGGGTTTGCTCATTCAGATGCGCGATACCATTACTGCAAATGATAGATACAATTTTTAAATTTCCAGCGTCTCTCTCTCTCTCTCTCTCTCAAGGCTAATGTCCGAGTGCAGTAATTATTTCTTTAATTTTATCCTCAGAAAGGTTACAATATATTGAAGTTAATTACTGAAAGAAGGAAATGTGTTCTTTTTTTCTTCTACTGACCTTCCAATTATCCCGTTTTTATTATACTTATCTTCTTTTTGCACCCAAATCGAGTTAGTTGCCTGTTCCGAACAATTAATTGGTATTCATGGGGAGAAATATTATGGGACCCACTCGATTGCGAAGAATGTCTTCGAAAGAGCTTTTTGTCATAATGTCGATAACAAAGGACACATAATCCTGGCATATCGAATCAGAATTCAATTAATATATCGACATATTTTGGTATAGAAGAAAATTGCGTTTTTTTGTTATCATTCTCAATCCCCTACTGCGTCAGTCTGTGTCAATATCAAATATTGTCTCTCGGGGGGATTTCCTTTGAGTCGCCGGAATCCAGTCGATTGTTTGGTCTACATACGAGTGTTCATTCTGTTTACAAAATGTCAACAAGCGGGATACCAATACACCGCATGCAACTGAGATTGTATTTAATGTGATGTCGGTGCTTATTTATTTTGTATACATTGGCTATAAGGAAGTTTCCTTGCAAAAGGAAGATGTGTTTTTTATGCATCATAACATAACTGTACTGTTGCCTATAAAAACGTGAAGAGTGGAGAGGATCTCTCCATCTAAAAGGATTTTTTTTAATGTGTTCTCCGTCGACCATTAACTCAAGCGAAAGTACAGAAATAACATCCTGGTGGGGTGGAAAAAATTATTACTTTTTTCTCGACCGGCGCGGCGTTGCAGGGAATTTGCATCTTTTCTGATGCGTCAGGCGTCATCCACTTATTGAGTGCACTACTTTGCCTGCCAAAATTATGATATCGAGTTATGGTAGGAATAGTATATTCGCTATTGTCGGTGGGCGAACTTGTGGAAAACTGTATTCAATAAAAAGCGTGAAACATCGCTTCTACTACAATCAGAAGTTTACGATCCATAAAATGTTCATTTCGTTTTTCCAGCGAATAAATATATTAAATGGACAAAATGTAATCACCATTGGTACAGAAACAGATGGATGTATAAGTGCAGAGAGTGGCGGAGCGGTTTCAATAGATTAAACAACGCTGAATGGCAGAACGTGTAATTGCTGAAAACGTTGAATTAAAGTTAACAATGCACGAAGCGAAAATGTGGAACACGAATTTAAGTGAATTTAATTGCGAATCATGAAAGCGGTTAAGTGGAAGAGGAAGAGTGGATACTGGAAAGATACCTCTTTATGAGAATGGATACGATTTTATTGTTTTAATAAGTTTGAAACATGACGCAGGATAGGGACATAATTTTCGAAATAAAGGTGCTTCGATGATTTTTCATGGTAAGTGGGTTGTTATCACTTTTTAAAAGCCGCCACATGTGCTAGTAGTCCTATATTGAATGTTACTTTAAGTACATATTACATAATGAATTATTAGCTTTGCAAGAATTCGCCTAAAAGATTGCTTGTATCCTGAAGTTCTTTCAGGGTTGTAGACAAAGTAGTCCCGAAAAATTGTTTGATAAAAAAGGCTCCTCGAAGATAGGTTTTTAAAGGCCTCTAAGTTGGGCATTTTGTTCCACAACATCTTACGCAGCTTAGAACTGGAGAATCAAAGTAAATGTGTCCAATAGGCACGGCGCTTATTTTATACTCATTTAAAATCTATCTAAGGATACAGTGGTCTAAATGAAACTCTTATAGATTCCTTATATAATATCTAAGCTATTGGCCCTTTTTAAAAGAAAAATTTGTATAACGGTGTGAAATTATGGGAATGCTTACATACGAAATCAGGGGCCCTACTCTCTATTTCATTCCGAAAATCAATCCAATTCGAAATTGCTTTTCGTTTCGCTTTTATTTTGCTGCGCTCGAAAACCAGTGCTGTTTTTTCCCAATCTCATGCTCTCCCTTTCGATATCTTCGCTCTAACGGAAACCAACCTGATCCCCAATATAAAGAGCCAGGAATTATTTCCAACTACTTCTAACGTCTTTCGGGATGACGAACTCAAGGCTGACTCTCCTTGTCGAGGCGTTCTACTCGCCATCCACAATGACCTTGATTCTTCTCTTATTGCTACTTCTTCTTCTCCAAAAATCGATTTTATTTCCATAAAAATTACACTCCCCCGCAGGGCCCTATACGTTATGTGTTTTTACATTCTACCTGTCCAACCTATTGAATCCTACCAAATTGCTATCGATGCGATCGACAAAATTATTGACTTATCCAACTCCATCGACGATATCCTAATTTTCGGCGACTATAATCTGCCTCAGTTGAAGTGGATCCCATCTGATGATCAATCATTTTTCATCGCTCCCAATGCCAACTCGAACAAGGAATGTCTTTTCATAGATCGCCTTGCGGACTCAAGCCTTTGTCAAGTCAGTGGCATCTCAAACTACTTGGGCAGGCAACTAGACCTCATCTTTACAACAGATCCCATCAACTCCTTAGTCTCGCTTTGTCCCTTATCTCTTTCAACTATTGATAACTACCACCCTCCTCTTGTTCTGTCATTTTTCTACGACTCACCACTCCAATCGACTGCCTCAGCAACTATCTCATCTTACGACTTCTATAAAGCTAACTTTCGAAAAAATAATGCCTATCTCACCAATGTCTCCTTTGAGTTCGTTAACCTATCTTTAAATGATGCTCTCACTATATTTTATTGGGAAATATTTAATTATATTTCGCTTTATGTTCCCTTTTCCCGCCATAAAACAACCTCTACTTCACCTCCTTGGTACAATCGAAGACTTCGCTCCTTACGAAACAAGAGAAATAAGTTGTGGGCAGTTTTCCTGCGCACCAATTCTTTTTCAAATATTATATTACAAAATATTATTGAAAAAGGTGATAAAAGATAAAACTCGGTTGGTACCAAGGATTCATATCACCATTACTTATCATTTATTTTTTTAGTTTTTTTCAGAGCTTTCGCCTTTCAAAGGATGCCTTTTTGTATGTTTTGAATTGCATACGAGATGAATGTCCTTCTCCTTTGGGATCCACTGGAGTTCCTCTAAATTTAAAATACCCGATTATGCATCATCAAACAGCATTGAACAGCAACATGGAGAACATAATGATACCTACTTCAACATTGCTAAGAGAATACGGGAATAAATCAAAAATAATTCAATAAATCAATAAACCCAAAAAATAAAGGCACAAATTCATTTAGATTTCATAGTTCATAAAAATTATTTGACTAAATCGGGATGTGCATACATGAATTGCTTGCTTGTTTAAATTGTTATCATCACTTAGATTTTCTTAAAAAACTTGCATTTTCTGGTATTTTTAAATCTTTCCGTTAGCGAATTTGTTTTAGAAACAAATTTTCCGTTTTTCAATGCTTTTGACATTAGGAAACGAGACACCAGGGGCCTGTACCAGAAAACTACAAGTCTTGAACAACAGGCGAATTTTAACATATAACAATGGTTTCTGTACCACGAAGCTACAAGTAAACTTGACAATTAACAAGTGCACAAGCGAACCCTTACAATTGGGAAATAAACAATTTCCTTGCTTTCTGTACCACAAAGCTACAAGTGTAGACAAAATTGAATAATTGATTGTTACGTAATGAACAAATTTAACTTGTGAATTGAGAATTGTAACGTCCTAACAAGTCAGGTTTTAAGAGGTTTCAAAAAAGTATTTAAATTTTAAATTACTCTTGTCTCATTGATGCACCAATTTTTAAATAAAAATTGTATTTTCATTTGTATATTCAAGTGTGGGCATGGAGTGAATTATGAGTATGAATATTTTTAACTTTCGTCACTGCAGATTCATGTACACCGAGTGCAGAATATTTTAAAGTATGTTCAATATCTTTTTTTTTATCTATTTATCGATTTATCTATTTTTTATTATAAATATTGTTAGATAATATTATAAGGATAACATATTATTGCCCCTATTCCATAACACAACTCAATTTATTCGAGTTGGCTGTCATTCAACTCCACTTTCGCGCAACTCAACGAATTTTTCATATTACATAAAACAACCTTTTTCAGTTGTGATTGTAAAAAAAATTGCATACTTTTACATGCGAATAACAACTACAAATTGACTATTTAACGTAAATCTGACCTCTGGTGGTCGAAGTAGAAAATAATTTTGCCAACAGAAACTCAATATTCAATAAAAACAGAATGAAAAGAAGTTTTGATTTGTTTTTTTTAATGATAATAATGATGAAGATAATATTGTTATTGTTGTGCACATATATGAAAATCTATCCGTGAAATATTCCAATTCCAACTAGAAAAATTGCTAAGTAAAGAATATGCATTTGCAATGTGTAAATTACTTATGTTATTTTTAAATATTTACAAGTGTTTTTGTACTGAACACAGAAGCATTTTGCTTCGTTCAAATCGAAACCAAAGATTTGTTAAAATTGCATGGACGCTCGATTGCAATTGCAATACCACTACCACTTCCGAGTGCTGAAGATGTAAAACTATTTTCTCCAACTGATGTGGACTATATGCTTTTAAGCTGCACACATTTTTTTAATGACGTTATTAATAATATTGCATTATTTCATTTGTCCGATATACGTCTTTTTGTTTATATTCCATCTTTCGTATCTCAACATTTACTCTCAAACAACTGCTTAAGCCCAGTTGTTATTTTTTGACAGCTCTAGCAACCAAAACATAACTGCGTTGTCTACCATAATACCAGAAAAATTCCCACACAACTCTAGAGAGGATTCGCCATCTTGGTTTTATGTTGACAGGCAACTCTTTTTCTCAGAGTTGTGTTCAGTAATACCGAATTTCAAATTTCAACCAAATTTCAACTCAACTTAACAAAAGTTGTCTTACGGAATAGGGGCATATATTGTCTTATTTCGGCAAAACAAACAAATAAACAAAAAAAAAATAGAGTGATGAAGATAAAACAGAATTTTGCTCTTTTTAAATCTCTACATTGGCTTGGTTCTGGAGCTCAGTGACATGCATGGCGTTGGTAAGAAAACTATTTGTCGTTGTGTGGTTGAAGTTACATCTGCTGGCCTGAAAATTCAGCAATTTAATTGAAAAGCGAGACATGCCGGACATGCCTGATATTTAATAGACTTACCCAGTGGGTCCATAATAAGAATGTTTTGTCGGAGTTCCAAGCAGGATTCAGAAAAGGGTATTCCACAGTTGACCAAATCTTTTCGCTTATGAACATTGCGGAATCGTATAAAAACAAGCATAAGAAATTGTACGCTTTTTTCGTCGATTTTCGTGCGGCTTTCGATTCTATATCACGTGAAGCACTTTTTTACAAATTGTATGTTATTGGAGTGTCAAGTAAAATCATCCGAATTTTAAGAGCGATGTATGATAGCAACATAGCCTATGTTTGGGATGGTAATTCAATATCTGACGAATTTCCAACTTCTATGGGTGTGAAGCAAGGCTGTATCCTGAGTGCCCTGCTATTTATACTGTTCATTAATGATATAACTGATACTGTTCGAGGTGGTATAGAGTTTGGCCAAACAGTGATTCGCGCATTGATGTATGCAGATGACATTGTCTTTCTTGCGGACTCTATTGTTGGAATGCAGCTAATGATGAACAGGTTAAAGGAGTATTGTAAATGCTGGAACCTGGTTGTTAACCTGGATAAATCAAAGATGATGGTGTTTAGAGGAGGTAGTGGGCGGTACTGCCGAGACGAAAAGTGGACATATGATGAAAAAGCTCTGGAAATTGTACGGGAATACAAATATTTGGGAGTACTGGTGTCTGCCAACTTAAATATGAATAAACACCTCGAGTCAAAACTTTCCGAAGCCAAGCGAGCTATATCTTCGATTTGGAATAGATGCATAACAAATAGATATATATCCCATAGTGCTAAGCTAAAACTGTTTCGCTCAACAGCAGCCTCAATTCTTTTATATGGAGCCCAAGTATGGGGATATTGTTCCTTTGAAGCAGTAGAAAAGTTTTTCCGTTACTTCCTTAAGAGAATTTTCCGACTGCCGAGTAACACACCAAATTATATGCTGTACCTTGAAACTGGTACACCACCTTTGATTTTAGATACACTTAAAATGCATTTTAACTATGTCATTAAAGTGATGGCGATGAAAGATGAAAGGATACCGAAAGTAGTTTTAACACATGCCATAAGAACGAGAGGAAAAGTAGTACAAGAGTGGGAACGTCTTGGATGCGACTGCGGCCTAAGTTTGCCCCTATCACAAAATGACCAACCGAGTACGTTAAGGAACCAATTTGACATTTTGCTTGAGAAAACGGCCCACATCTTATACGAAAAGTACGCTAACGAGGCTCGGTCCTCACAGTTTAGGTGTTATTACAGCAAAATGATCCATCACCTTCAAGATAGAACTTTTTTTCTAAACAATAGCTCAATAGAAAGAATTAACACGATCTTTAAGCTAAGAGGAGAGTTAGTAAATCTAAATTTCATACCACACCGTTCAGACCTACCAATCCTGTGCAGCATCTGTGACCTGAAAATAAGAGAAGACGTGTTCCACTTTATAGCAATTTGCCCAGTGCTTAAGGAATTCCGTATAAGTTACTTTGGGAATCCTGTGCTAAATGAGGATGAAGCAATCGGAATCTTGAATGGAGAGAGGGGGTGGAACTCATTGTACGAATATGCTGTGGTTTCGCTCAAATACAGAAAATGTATAATTGATGAAGATTTTTAAGTTTCACTTTTTAGAAATTAATATATTTTTTAAAACTATGTATTATGTATAAACAAATTGTCAATCTGGTAGACGGTCATAGACCAAACCTTATAGACTCAGGGATAACTTTTTATGTACTGAATTTATGTTGAAATAAAAGTCACTAAAAAAAAAAAAAAAAAAAAAAAAAAAAAACATGCCGGAAGTTTGCGGTACAATCGACGGAATTCTTATAATGAGCCATCGTTTTTCGATCGCCATGGCAAACATTCAACAAACGGTATGGCAGTGTGCGGACCCGATCTCACATTCTATTATGTGAGTGCCAACTGGCCTGGAAGTGTCCATGACGCAAGGATATTGTTCAACACTACCCTGTTTTAAAAAAATTAAAAGAGGATGAAGGCCATTTCCTTATGCATTTATCTTAGGGGATAGTGTTTACCTGTTTATCCCTTAAAAACTTGGCTTTTACCACCTACAGCTTCATCCAGTGCTTCTGCCGAGAGGCACAATAGCGCGCTAAAACGTACACGGCGCTTGATAGAGTGTGCATTTGGCGTACTAAAATAAAAATATCCATGCCTAAATAATACTAAAACGAGAATCCTGTTTATTTCCAATACTTTTGTGTTCTCGAATTTTCGATAGCACGCTTTGCTTGCCAATTATGCTAATTTTAGCCGTCACGGAATTACTTGTACAAATGACTTGTACAAGAAAGGGAAATTTCCACATTTTACAAGTGGAGCGGTTTCCTTTTGTGGTACAGAAATTATAGTTACTTGTTAAATCTGCATTTTTAACAAGTGCCTGTAGAATTGTTAACTTGTAGTTTTCTGGTACAGGCCCCAGGTACCAAAATTCCACTTTCGGAATTGCAAATCTGACGGTAATTCCCATCTAACTTTAATTATCTAAATAAGAATTCTTCAGAAAACCGGATTTGATTATTTTTTGTAATTTATTTTCCATTTATTTATTGGGTCTATAACTTAATTCGTGCGGTTTTTTTTCAAAATTTGAACGTTTATTTAAAAAAAACATGTACATAGGTACAATAGTATTATTCAAAGTATTGCCCATCTGAAACTATGACTTTTTCCCATCTTTCTGGCGATTTGTGGATCCCATCCCAAAAGAACTGCGCCGGGTAGACAGCCAAGAATGAATCAAGCCACTTTTTGATATTCTGCTCTGATGTGAACCGTATTTCAGTGAGGGCGTTCTGCATCGACCGGAATAAATGGTAGTCATAAGGGGCAAGGTCTGGGCTATAGGCGGGTGGGGTAAAACTTCCCATCCACTGTTTTCCAAATAGTTCTTAACCGGAATAGCAACGTGGGGCCGAGCGTTGTCATGATGGAAAATTATTGCCTCGTGTCTGGTCGCATATTCCGGGCGTTTTTCGGCTACTGCTCTCTTCAAACGGATTAATTGTGTTCGGTAGCGTTGTCCATTGATGGTTTCACCCGGTTCTAGCAGCTCATAATACAGCACACCCTTCTGATCCCACCAAATACAGAGCATTACCTTCGCGCCATGGATATTTGGCTTTGCCGTTGATTTGGCTGGTTGGCCGGGTTTCACATATGATTTTTTGCGCTTGTGGTTGTCGTAATGGATCCATTTTTCATCACCAGTAACAATCCGATGCAAAAATGACTTCCTTTTGTGGCGTTTTCTTCATATTAAAGTAATGAATAAGAACTCCCCGCAAAAACATTTTTACAGGCACAACGTTCGACATATTTGAGTGAAAAAAAATTATTGTTGTTTACGCTTCAAATGAATGACATATACTGAAATGATGTACAGTGACAGTAGCTTTTCAACGCATGTTCCAATGGAATAATACAAGTTACGCCATCTCTTAGCAAACCGCACGAATTAAGTTATAGACATATATATATATTATTTTTCTTAGCTTTTAAAATTTTTTAATTTAATTACATTAAATTATATTGCATTAAATAAATTTTTTAAATTAATTACATTAATTTATTTTTGTTTATTAATTAATTAAATTCATTAATAAATAAATAAAAAATTTCAAAACTAAAGTTTAGTTAAAAAATATTTTTTAAATGGAACGATGATAGCATTTAATTTAGTTTTAAGTAAAAGGGAAAAAGGTTATATAGGTAGGTGCATATGTAATGGGCACCGTAGCACAAGTGGTTAGTGCGTCGGACTACTGAGCCAGCGGTCTTGGGTTCGAATCCCGCCGCAAACACCTAAGCATTTTTCACAGTGCCCACCTCTTTCGAATGTCTGACAAGCATCAAAGAGTATCATTTGTCACGATTGAGCTTCTCAACTCGCCGTTCGGAGTCGGCAAAAAACTGTAGGTCCCTTCCATTCGTGCAAAAATATAACACGCACACACAAATGGTTGCGAGAAGCAGGCCCAGGTTCACCTCGAGCTGTAGCGCCAACTAAGTAAGTAAGTATATGTAATTCATTTTTTTTATTTACAAGAAACTTTTTTATTTATTTACAGAAAACTTCTTTAAAATTTTATTTTCCTACTTTTCATCAGGGCGAAATCTCTTATTGTTCTTTCAGTATCGATGGTCTCTGTGATTTCCTGCTCTAAAGCCACGATACCCAGATAAGATAGCATTAAAGTGCTCATTGTGGATCTTAAATAATTTTTAATAAGCTTCAAAGAGAGGAAGTCGAACTTTGTCCAATTCCAATCATCTCGTTTTTCTGTGAGGAAGATCTGTAATGCATTTATTTTTTGAGCACATTGATGAAGGTTGAATACTTCTGTTTTAAAGTATATTTGGCCATCATTAACTTCATGCAGTACTGATTTCCAAAAGCCCAAAAAAATACAGAAATGAAAACGATTGCAATGCTATTAGCAATGTCCCTGCATCCGTCCGTGTGTTTAGGCTTTCGTCTGCCTCCGTCAGTTTTACCAAGGTATTAAAAATGCTCTCATAATGGTTCCAGGTATTCTCGACTGTATCAGCTCTTGCGCTCCATCTTGTTTCTTCAGCCTCTTCAATGCTTTGCCCGGAGTACCAAGCAGAACTTCCCAATGATGTGTGCTTTTTATATATTTAAAAAAAAATTAACTGCTCCAAATGGCCACCCCTGGCAAAGTGCTGCCCGGGGCCTGTGCCCCCCCCTCGCTACGCCACTGTACTGCGTGTACTGTAAGTTCGGAGTTATTCTAATTCCACATTGTAGAAATATTCGAAATTCTAGTTTGAGTCATTGGACTAGGTTTTACTAGAGTCAAGTAAAAAAAAATTGTGCCTAGCTTTGCTGCCATTTCCGTCTTTCAACAGTGACCGATTCATCTAAAAGGATGCTCCTAAGTACACCAAATAAAATTCAACCATTTTGTCTTATTGCGAGACAAACATAAAAAGATTTGAAATGGTATAACCAAGAAACTTATCAAATGGCAGTGATTTAAGGGAGAAAACCGCTTCATTTGCATTCCCAAAATTTCCATCAAGCAAGCCAGCCAAATCGAAAGGCAAAACTCAATTAAAGTGCTCGTACTTTTCAATGCCATTTCGAGCAAAATCTGCTATTTACCTACACCTCCAGTCATTTGCACTAAAACGATTCGTTCACTTAGAAGGATATGATGAACGCCCCGCATTCAACGTAATTTCCAATTGTAACCTACTAATCTTCTTAGATAAAGTTTCCGCAACATTCGCCCATAAATTCACTCCTAAGTGGAGATGGAGTCCCGCTTCCCTTATTTCTCGGTGAGAGTCTGCCATAATTTAGGCATCTTCACACCTTGGCGTTTTCCGAAACACAGAAACCCCATCAATTTGCCGTAACGACCACCTTCAAAACTGTTACCATCGCGGTTCTTTCATTTGCATCCAAGCAGCGCTAAATAGTCCCGATCCCACAGACTCAGATGTTCCACCTTCTGATTACGAATAGGTGAGGTGGTAGTCTGCGCACCTAACACCTCTGCACACAGGTAATTAGATTTCAGCTACTTTTGAGTGTACACACATCAAAGTGCGGCAGCTGCATTAAGCTATCCGCTTGGATGGGGCGTTTCGTTCGGTTCCTTTTGTGGGGTTTTGCCTGCCCCCACTCGTCCCCGAAATGTCAGATTTTGATAATAAAATTCGAAAATTTACGCCATCCCAACACGGTCCGTATTTAAAGTGAATCCAATGGTGGCGCGACGCATAGCATCACGTTGGTGTGGAGCACCCCATTGCCTCTAGTTGTATCCAGGTTAATCAGGATAAACAATGGAGCCCGGATAGTGGCTCATAAATCATTTTCAGATCGCAGATAAAACAGCGTCAGGTGGTATCTGTGAATTAAGTGGGGTCGGGCAGAAATTCGGTTTTCAAATTCAGTGTAAATTAGTTGGCACGGATGTGTGATACGGTGTTAGGCCTCTAATAGATATGCACAGCATAGCATAGGTTGTGCATAAAGCGAAATTCTCATATATGGTAGTATATAATGGTGGTCACACAGAGTTACGAGCGTTGACCAGGAAGTTGAGTTGTGAATAGAAAAAGTACCTACTCTATAGAGACGATTTTGTTCATCAATTAGAGGCCGAAATAGATTTATTTTTGGACTTGTTTAAGCTTTTTATACACAAAATTGAAGCGGAAATACAAAAAATACAAAACAACAATTTTTTTCGTATAAAGAATAAAGACTAGTTTTCCTTATGTCTTTTTAATTTTGCATTAATGGAAGAGACCTAACATACAGGCTAGCTCCTAACGCTTTGAAGATTAAGAGATTTGGATATTAAAGATTCAAAGATACAGTTCTTAACTATCTCCAAATATTGAGTTGAGACAAATGATATACTTGAAACTTATCAAATATTCGAAAGATATGGCAACGTATTTGGTGTTTGTTGGGTTTGAACCCTGGCAGCGCTGTCAAGAGTCGAACGCACTAACCCCTGAGCTACGGAACGCACTGTTTTGCACTGACAATTCAAGAAACATCATTTTGGTTTTTGAACAACTTATAACTAGTTTATGCTTTTGCAAACTATAATCTTAATAAATAAGGATCCCAATTTATATCTGCGATAAGATTTAAAGCAGTGTCTGAGCTATAAGCGAAACCGACATCATCCGGTGACCCTTAAAGGGCAACCTTAACCTTCACATGAACGGCTTTTTATATATACGTAAGTTGATAGTATATATACCCAGGCAGAAACAACCAAATTTCATGTATTTTGTATTTCTTGTAAATAAAACTACACTTACTATTAAATTTCACAATTTAGTTTTACAAACAATTTCAGAAATTCCTGTAAATCTACAAACCTGTATCCTTGAAGCAAAGAATTGCGAAAAATACTATACAAAGTGTTTCCTATACAAAGTGTTTCATACAGTGTAGTGTTTCAGGAAAGGATGTATCTACCTGGGTAGATACTGTTCACTAACGTATAAAAATTCAAAAATGTAAAAAAAAGTTTTCAAAAGTATCTTGAAATCATTTTTTTGTTGAATTTTCTGAAATTAAACGAAAATTTAGTCACTGAGTCCAAGCGACTTAAAGTTTTGTGAAATACAGCGCTGGCAAGCTAATTAGCACAACCCAATGAAAATTCAAACTTATGTTTTTTCTGCAATTTCTTTTACTTATAAGCGAACAAATGTTTAAGAGTTTAATACGTACATTAATGACAAAACTTAATCGAGAAAAAAATATATCATTTTGCAATACGATTCCGTGTTATATAAGATTTACCGTAAGTGTTTGTGTTTTACTGTGGCATTTTAATTAGCACACCCAAGCATTCAAGTAAGTTTTTACTGAAAAAATTCCAATTCTGTGATCAGAGCTATTTTTTTTCGAATCTCCCTTAGTTGTTCATTGTTTTTTTTAAGATTTGAGAATAAATATGGGAAAAAAAAGAGTTCAATGAAGGCAGAATGAAATCAGATTCCGAATTTGCAACAAAAAGAGCAGAACATATCCGAAATTGCAAGATTAATCGACTTTTCACTTACAAAAAGTACAGAATGCAGTTAAGCATTACATTAACGTGGGAATTTTGCAAATCAGAAACAATCCAGGTCAAAAAAGACCTAAAAACATGAGAATAGTCCGATGGTCAGACATACCCTTAGGCACTCCTTCGCCTCTTCAATGGAAATAAGAGCTCAAATACACCAAAATTGCTGTGTGAATATATCAGCTAGGACTGTTAGAGCTCAGCTTTTGCAAAATAATCTTCGAGGATGCCAGAGTCTCAAAAAAACCGAAGGTTTCATAGTCTAATCGAAGACAACCGCTGGATTTCGGAAAATGCCATATCTTCAATATTCAGTTTCTCTGAAATTCTGTCATCTGAAGTGATGAATCCAAATTTAATCTGTATGGAACCGATGGCAGAACCTACGTACGACATCCTCACAACAAGGATTTGGACCCAAAGTACACTACGAAGTTTGTTAAGTATGGGGGTGGCAACGTGATGTTATGGTGCTGCTTTACCGCGAATACTGTTGAGCCAATAGTCCAAGTTAAACGAAAACTGGATGGGCTTATGTACCAGAGCATATTGGCCAACAATTTGTGTGTGTTTCAGCAAGACAATGCCCCATGCCATACAGTTAAGGAGTGGTTTGATGCAAACGATATTACCGTTCTGACTTGGCCCCACAAAGCCCGGATATCAAACCTATAGAAAATGTATGGGTCATCTTCAAACGACATGTAATAGCATTAAAATTAACCACGGCAAACGCGTTATGGGTCACTTTTCGGGAAGAATGGTACAAAATTCCTCCTGAAGTCTGTGCTGACCTAATGCCGTCATTAAGCAGGAGATATGCTGCCGTTATTGTTCAGAAAGGATACCCAATCGAATATTAAGTAAATCTGAATAGCCAAAATCACATTTAAATTACTTCTAAGTTGTTCTTACTATTTTTCAGACTCTCTAAGTATCATTTTAGAGAGCAGCTGCCTCACATAATAACACGTCCATAAAGCATTGATCTTGATCATTGTCTTTTTTTTCTCGTAATTATAGTTACATTTTTATTTTTGTTTTTTATTTTTCGTAAAATATAATAACGTGTTCAAATAAAACTAAATATTTGTATTTGGAATGCGTTAATGAACTTTTTTATTGCATTTTGTAGGTAGAAAGAAAAATTTCAATGGGTGTGCTAATTAGTTTGCCACCCCTGTAGAAGCAAAGATATACAGAAAAGAAAATTCAAATATCTACCCGGGTGGATACTGTTCATGTGAAGGTTAATTGGAGATTTATATAAATCAAAAACAGTATCGGTCCCAATACAGAACCCTGAGGTACTCCTATATTGAGGATCTTTACTTCACTATCTATTTCTTTCTATCTATTTCTAAGATCAGATTTAAACCACTTACATAAAAAGCACCGAAAACTAGCATTTTTAATTTTACCTAACAATATGTTAAAATTTATCTACCCTATTTTATATTTGATTCTCCAGCGCGTTTTTTAAGTAGAATGGAAGCCATGAATGTTCTTTTTTTTTATACAAATATGTGCCTTTGTTCTTCTTACTGGGTAATGCAGGATGGAAGTCATGAATGTGCTGCTTACTGAGCAATCGAGGATGAAAGTCATGAATGCTCTGCGTACTCGGCAATGCAGTATATGGAAGTCAGGACTATGTTACTTACTCGGTAATGCAGAATTTAGGCGATCGCCTCCATCCTATGACATGATGTGTAAAATGTAATGCGCGCTATCCATGCAAGTAACATATGATATAGCCACTAAGCAACAGCAACAACCAACAAATGCAACATCAGCAGTATACACAATATCCAACAGTCGACCAAGAATTGCAACATCAGCTAAGAATATCGAAGCTATTGAACTGAATCGACCCAATTACCAAAATGCAGAATCAGCAATCAACAATTATAAATACAACTCACCAACGAATAAACGAGGCTTAGTAATACGTTTACGATCGAAGAGTAATCGCAGCGATGCTAGGGACGGCGGGTTACTTCAGATCTAAGTATTGTAAAGTCAATTAAGATTCAATAAAGTATTAACCGCCCGTGGCAGACCATAAGTAATTAATGTGTTTTTTTTATTTTCGGTCACCACGCTAAATATAAGTCGCGTGAGAATCGAGTTGAGAAGTTCTTGTCATTACCGAGAAGTATTTCTAGAATCGACGATAGAATGAGTTCTTTTGCGACTAGGTTAGTTTAAGAATTAGCACACATTGAATCGTATAAAGTGTCTACACTGACGAAATCTGTGGTCGGACTTAAGAGCCCATGCCTGCGGTAGCTCTTACTTTGACATTACTTTTGACAGTCACAGTTCGTTGATTTTCTGACATTATCTCTAGATGATCTTACTCTAGAAATATCTATCGGATCATATAGCGCAACAGGCTACGCTAGCTAAAAGTAACCAGAGCAGGACTCAGGACAGTATCTCTCCAAAGCTAAATCTTATGTATTCCAACTAAAGAGTCACTGTTTGGTGTTTGCACTGGGATCTGTAAAAATATTTGCAATGTTATTCAAAAATAACATCTACAAGCTCCTTCCACTTACCTTTATTTTCGCTCGTCTAATTACCGCAAATCTAATAATATCTAGCTTTCTATAAAACCGTTTTTTTATACCTTAAGCCGCGTGTTAGGTTTTATGGCATTCTAAGAAGGAAGTTCGTCCTGTTAAATAGTTCTGAAAGGGTTAACTCCCACAGAATGTTTTACAAATTGTTTTATTTCGTGACACCACCAGTTTATGGCTTTTCCATTACCACACGAACATTGTCATTAATTACTTTATTACCTTGACCATCAAAATGTTTTTAGGTAAAAAAATAAACCTGCAGGCAGCGTAAACAAACAAACCCACCATAAAAATTCTCAAATCCAGTGGAGGCCAATCCGAAAATAAGGGAGAATTATCAACTGCGGTATTTTTTTAAAGAACCGCCTTTTTCGTGGAATCTGAACACTAATTAGATTTGACCTGCTTAAACCCTTTAAAACCGCAAAGTTATCATCTACCTGTGGTCAGATGAAACCTGTCAAACCCTTTTGGTATAAATATTCACCCACTACTCCGATCCTCAATCAGTTTATTTTCAAACTTTCCTAGTGCCGTAACAATCTAAATTTTAAAAAATCAAAATGCACACTCGCTGTCGTATACCCAAGTGCTCATGGACCGGAGCTAAAAGAGAACTCCTCCAACACTGTCAAGAAAACCACGCAAGATTTGTCAAAGAAATGATCAACGAACGTCGGTTCAACTTTACCCTTGGCGACATCTTCACTAAGGCATTCCTTTTAAGTGGAAGATGCGGACTCTACTGGTATATCCTGGACTCAGCTTACCTCGAAAATGGCATCCGAAGAGGAATATTCGCCATCAATGGCAATAAATACTGCGATTATACAGTGAAATTCGGCCAAGGTCATGATGAATACACCACTTTCCTTGGACCATACCCCATCCGGGCAGAGACGTCAACAAGCTACGATTGGAAGCTGACATTTGACAGTATTGAATTCTACACCAGTGAAATACCATCCAGAAGTATGGAGATCCACTTCGACACACATTTCCTCAAAGGAATCGAAGAAATCGACGAAGAACCAGAAGAGGAGTGCTACACTAGCTGCCCGAAGAGGTTCAAGTTTACCGACAAGGATATCGGGGAAACATTTTGGACTGTCCAACAGTTTTCGGAAGAAGCATTGTAGTTTGTCATATTTTTAAGATTCTATTTAAAATTATATTTAAGAGAGATTTTTTTGTATTTTAATAAAAAAAAAAATTTAAACCAAACGATTTTTTTTATTTTTTTTAACAAGACTCCTCCCCCTTTTCAACTTTCAGAAAGACACTCTTCAAGAGTTATGACGTGTGTGCGTGTATTCACCGTAATTTGCAGCATATGGGGGTTGGTGTTCTGTTCAAAATCTAAATAAAGAAAATCCATTTAAAGGCAAAGCCTCGAGACAAAGTCAGAGAAGTTAATCGTAAAGGAATAAAGAAAAATACTTTCCATCACGTGTGTGTCAAAGCATACAAACGATTCCGGGATTTGGGGTTCGTGGGTATTTTCATTTTGTTTTTCTGCCTCTTCTACCAAAAGCAGTCAGCTTGCCTGCATATTTGTGTACCCATATATTCAAAAAAAGGACTAAAATTGAGAGACGGCACACAAACACGCAAAGCGACAGTGACGTCGAATATGTGACGTGAAGGTGCTAAAAAATTCTGACTAACGAACGACTTTCCACAACCACAATGGATTCTTTTTTGCGTTTGCGAGCATTTAGCTCGAATTTTTGTTGTTGTTGTTGTTCAGTGGCGCTAAAACACACATCTTTTTAAAAGTTTCTTTCTTTCTGGCATACAATGCAGAGGTCCTTTGCCTGACGGCTCCGAATAAACATAATTGGTATGGGGTTTTGTTGTTTCACTTTGAAGCGAGAAGGTGAGTTTGTACAACGAAGACGTTTAGAAATGTAAAAAAACACTTACAGTAAGATAAAAGCGTGTAGAAAACAGAAATCAAGGTTAGAGTCGAAAGGACTTCCGTATGTGTGTAGAAACAAATGAGATGTTATCGGGCATTCGTTTGTCTCGAATATAGACAGTGGTTTTTCCTTTAAGGGCGACGCGATGCACCGAATGTGGAAACATAAAAAGGAAATCCTTTCCTTTCATATAAAAATTAGTTTAATTTTTTTTTTCCAGGGGTGGATTTACTCCCAAACAAGAAAAGGCGGTGGATTTTTTCAGGTGTCGAATTTATAAGACTGTCTTACTTTGTTGCGTACTGAATGGATTAACCGATTTTGGATCAGCGTCTGTCTGGTCTACCACACGGGTAACTTTGGCCAAATATTAAATAATTAAAAAAAAAAATATTTTAAAAATTGTGGGGCTTATAATAAGGATCAGTATCTTGGCAATGCAAAATATATGTTTTGGACAATTCTCACCTGACCACGGCTACACCTGGGTAAGTAGAAAAATTGTCCATAAAAAGCTTTATTTTTAATTAAAAATTTAATTATTTGTTATGGCATAGGTTGGTAAAAGTCCAAGTATTATTTCGGTAATGTTTGCCGGCCCCAGAGGTAACACTGCATGCCGCCAGGTATAGGCGACAAATGGGTTGTGGTTGACCACAGGCTGGGCCCCTTATAACTTTTTCTATATTTTGACCTTTGTTTGTTTTGCGCGACTTTTATAAATGTTACAAGCCCACCAGCAGTAGCATTTTCTGTTTCGCACTTGTTTTGGATTTGTTGAAGATCCACGTCAACAAGTGCAGGTGTCTCCATCTGGGTGGAGAATTTGTAAAATCGTTGAAACCATAGTTCCATATTGTGGTCGTCATTCTGCCAACATTTTTTATTCGTGGCAAACCAATTCACTTTGCGTACAAGCTGTAAGCCCTTTCTTCGGATAGTGGCTATATGTTCCAGTATCTGCCAAATTTTGTCGCATCCGAAAAATAAGATAAGCAGTCCAAACTCAGTGTAACCGTCATTTTGGTATTATTGAAGCATTGTAAGCATTCATTGCAACACACCGTTTATTTCGACAATTTTTTCGCAACTCATTATTAGTTATCGCGATTGTACATCGATTCCACTGATAACCACTCAGCGGCTTCAAGAATAGCTATCACCTCCGCCTGGAAGACAATACAGTAATATAGAAGTCTTAAAGATAAGTTCAGACTGAGCTAGCCTTAAAAAACACCCACTGATTTTTCATTACATGTTTTAGATCTGTCCGTTTCAGTACGGATTTGTCATTAAGACATACCTATATTACCTTACCTTCCCATTACTGTTGGCTGGGAATATTAATCTTATATTTGATATGAAAATCTAGGAGCGAAGTCATATCGTCCGTAGTTCCTGTATTAAGATTATTTATTGAAAGTATTCTGGCATGCGCATGCCCTAACTTAGATAATTCCCATTATGAGATTTCTTTCAGCCATAACGTCGTTTTTGCTGCTATGTTCCTACCGTAAATGTCCAACGGAAGCATGTTCAACATTGTTTCAAGAACCGTAGTGGGCCGGCCTTTGGATTATATGCTAATCACATTGATGTAGCCGACGCTGTCTGCTGCTGTTCACCAGACTGCAATTCCATAAATATGGGTCTGACTACGATAATACAAATTACATCTTGGTGGTTCGTTGGACGGATAATTGCGAAGTTACCATCGCAACCAATTGTGAGCGTAGATGTGCAACGTTATATCAGAGAAAAAAAAAGATTGCTGTTCCAGAGCTAGACGTATTCAACAGTTCAAACTAGTACATGGGCGGCTTCGATTTTCACGATAATGGGGTTTCTGATTATTGTATCGGCATTAGAGGCAAAAGTGGTATAAGCTATTATGGGTAGAGTCGCTATTTGGGGTAAGAGTACGTAGGGCCATTTTCTCCATCTGTGAAAGAATTAGCAGAAATCGCTAAATAAGGAAATGTATGCTTCACTAACCGCCAATGAAGAACAGCTTCTACGAAAATTTTCTAATTGACAGTACGAAGAAAAACAACACGAAAAAAAAAAGCCGGATTTTGTTTAAAAAAAAAGTCAATTTTTAAAAGTGTGTCCGGAAAGCGTGGCAACTCGATATGTGTGTATATTGCCCCTATTCCGTAAGACAATTTTTGTTAAGTTGAGTTGAAATTTGGCTGAAATTCGCAATTCGGTATTACTGAACACAACTCTGAGAAAAAGAGTTGCTTGTCAACATAAAACCAAGATGGCGAATCCTCTCTTGAGTTGTGTGCGTATTTTTTCTGGTATTATGATAAACAACTCAGTTATATTTTGGTTGCTGGAGCTGTCAAAAACTAACAACTGCTATTTAGTAGTTGTTGCGAGTGAATGTTGAGATACGAAAGGTGGAAAATGAACAAAAAGACGTATAGGTATATGTAGGACAAATAAAATAATGCAATAATATTATTTATAACGTAACTAAAACAATTTGTGCAGCTTGAAAGCATATATTCCACATCAGTTAAAGAAAATGGTTTTACATCTTCAGCACGCGGAAGTGGTAGCGATATTGTAGTCGAGCGTCCATGCAATTTTAAGAAATCTTTAGTTTCGATTTAAATGCAGCAAAATGCTTCTGTGTTCAGTACAGAAACATTTGTAAATATTTAGAAATAACATTTGTAATTTACACATTACAAATGCATAGTCTTTACTTTGTATTTTTTCTAGTTCTAGTTGGAATTGGAATGTGTCACGGATAGATTTTCGTATGCGCACAACAATAACAATATTATATTCATCATTAAAAAGAAAAAAACCAAATCAAAACTTCTTTTCATTCTGTTTTTATTGAATATTGAGTTTCTGTTGGCAAAATTATTTTCTACTTCGACCACCAGAGGTCAGATTTACGTTAAATAGTCAATTTGTAGTTGTTATTCGCCTCTAAAAGTATGCAATTTTTTTTACAATCAGAACTGAAAAAGGTTGTTTTATGTAATATGAAAAATTCGTTCAGTTGTGTGATAGTGGAGTTGCGTAAGAGATAACCCAACTTAATGGAGTTGTGTTATGGAATAGGGGTATATGTGTGTTTGATTTAGGATAATATTTTAGTGGATAATATTATTCGTTCTTAGGTTTTCAATACAATGAAAAAAAAGTAGCGTCTAGGGAAAGAGTGCGCAGGCGTTCTGTGGATAAGATTGTGCAGTGATTTCGTACCCAGTATTTCATTTTTTATATGCTGATTAGAATACAATTATGATAATAACAATTTTGAGCTATTACCTTCTGTCGTAACATGCAACGAGTTCTTGCTTTTCCTGAAAAATGCCTCGTATCTAATATAGACAAACGGAAAGGAAATTGATAACCCAAAAGAAAATCTGCGACGCTGAGGAGCTGATTTCAAATGGAAGAAGCCCATGGAAGGCTGCCGATGAACTTGGTTTGAGAGAAAGCACAGTTTCAAGCCATTTAAACTACGAAAACTGTGATTTAAAATGGTTGCGCACCCTGACTTCGGGGCAAGAGTGCGCAACTTGACTTACTTTGGTTTGTTGATCGAAACGTATGAAACATTTACAAAAACATAAAATATTTTTGTATAAATTAGTTCCTAAAATATAGAGCTAACAAATAATAGGCTCTTTTAACCACGTTAAATATAGAGAAAATTTTTCGAAAGATTTTTTTTTTTGCAGGAATGCAAATAGCTATGTACATAGTATAAGACGACCCTTAAAATTTCACTATAAAACTCTAACGTTGTATATAGGTTAACTTAGGACTTAACCAACAAGTGATATGACAGCGAAGTTCTTTTTATTATAGACCCAAAAAATACTTCAAAATAAAATCCAAAAGCCACGATGTCTAAGTCAGTAAGCAGAAGTTGCATTCGTGTCGTCGTTAGCTGAAGGCACAGTCTCTGTATTCTACAAGTTGGCTTCTGAGCTCAAAAAAGATATTACACATTGAACTCAGAAGAGTGTTGACGTTTATAGCGAGTCTCAGCACATCCATGTATTAAAGAAATAAGGAGCGGGACTGTCGGTTGCAGTCTACACCACTAGGGCCCATTACATCCTACCAGATTTTGGCGCAAATGATCAATCTAGCAACTTAGGTGTTTCCTAATTGTCATAATTTGAACCGATTTTTAAGTAGAACTGTTTTCAAGATGACCTATTTGACAGAGAAAAAAACCAATCAGCTGTTTGGAACAAGCTCCAATGCCTGAAGACTAAATAATGCAAAGCCAAACCGGAAAAGAACCCAAAATATACCAAATATGGCACGCACGTAAGGATGTAATGAAAGTATCCTTCGCTCCAAACACACTGTATCAGATTAACCCACTTCCCAATGTAATGGCCTTCATTTCAAAACACGGCCATTTACATTTACTACCAATTCCAATAAAGATCCGCACATTTTGGATATTTTACAAAATGAGTTTACGATATTTTTCCAGCAGATTCTCTGTTTGAATTGGAAAATTAAATTAAATTACATTTTCACGACCATTAATACGCTTGGACAACCGACCGACGCGACGGTTGCGGGCCAACAGCCACAAAAGCTATTAGAGGCGAAACTCATTAATATGTATTCTAAAATTAGGAAACCAGTCAGAGGGATAAAGGAAGCGCGCGGAAAGCAGCAATTTTTCCGGTTTGTATTATTTATTTTGATTTTGGCCAAATCTATTTTGACGATAACACGTAGCAGAGCATTTGATTGTAAATCGAACAGGGATGTTATTTTTTAGTCAAAACTAAATAAATTCCTGATATTTTACTGGTAATTTGCTTTCCTTTTTGTTATTGTTTTTGATGAGTGATTTGAGATAATTATTAAAATTAATGTACAAAAACTCGTAGAAGTACAGCTGCGGTCAGAATAATGGTAGTGCAACTAATAGCATAAGAAAAACAAAAAAAAAATTGATTCATCGAGTTTTTATAAACAAATATTAATTTTTCTGAAATTCATGCTTTTGTAACTCAACTTTTAGAAATCAATTTGGACTAAAAAAGTAAACGTTTAGTATAAATTTTGAAAACATATCTAAATGTGTATGGAAACGGTTGGTAAATATAATAGTAGTGCATTTAACATTTATCTCTAAAAAAGAAAAGAAAGTCAAATTTAGTCAAAAATTTCAATCATAAAAAGAGTTCGTGTATTTTACCTAAATTTAATACTTAGTTGCATGATCTTTATTTGAAATAACTGCCGCAAAACGTCGTTGCATGGAGTTGGCCAGGTTAATATACCTCTCTGCCGTTATAGACCTCCATGATTGCTGCACAACTGCCCAAAAAGGTCATTCAAGTTAGTTGATTTACAACAAGCAACATCCTTCTTAACGTCGCACAGTGGTTCAGGAGCGGAGAAAATCGTTTTTATGAATGTTAAATATAAAGCTGTTTTTCATTCCAATTTTATAAAACAATAGTTGGAGCATCAAATCCAATAAAAAACTTCTAAAAGTTCCGTTATATTTAATAAATTTTTTTAGAAAGAACTGAGGGAGAAGATAATGTGCGATTTTTGGCTAAAAACACGTTATGATTAAAATAATATTTGGTGTATAAAAATTTATTTTTTAAGAAAAAAAAAAACATGTGTTATAAAATAAGCAATTAGTTACGTAGCATGAAATTTTCATATCAGTACACGTTTCAGTGAAAGGTAGCCCTTAACATAAAGGTATTTTTTATCAATAACAAATAGCTGTAAATCTTGTGCGCCAGAAAGCGCCAAGCTGAAAATGTAATAGAATTGATACATTGAACCTTCAGCTTCACAAAGAAAACGAAATTAGCTGCGGTAACTTGCGGTTATTGTGTTAGCATACAATTAACGTAAAGTATTGCTACTTTTTTTTAATATCTTCTCATGAAGGTGGTAAGATGCGTCTGTGAACTGAAGTGCTCAAAGTGGTCTTTTCTATTACTTCAGGCTCCAAAGAAACCATTATGGATAACTAATCAGATTTTTTTCTGTGAATTCGGAAATGGCGAACCAAAATGTCAACAGATATCGAAAAAAGTTTACTTTAAATAAAAAAAATAATTTTTTTTTGATTTTTTTACTCTTAAATATAATTCAAATACTTTCGTATTTCATCAAAATCGGTCCAGTACTTCAAGAAATATTGTATTATTTCCGTGTTTCCATACAACCTAACCCATTGTGCGTCGCACCAAAGGTTCTCAATCGGTTTGGGATCTGAAGACTGCGCGGGCTATTCCAATACATCGACCTTGTTACAAAAAAAAAAAACTACTACTTAGCAAGTATGCTAGTAGGCCTTTGGTCATTGTCTTGTTGGAAGACCCTTATTAGGGGTATTTCCTTCTAGTATAAGGCTGATTTCCTCCATGAGTTGGACCCATAGATGTTGATCCATTATTTTTTCGTATCAGTAGATGGGACCAACACCATAAACCGAAAAGCATGCCCAAACCATTATGCTAAATCCTCCATGTCTTATTGTCTGTATTGTAAATTGTGGATAATATTCGGTATTTGAAGGTCTTCCTACATACAGACGAGATCCTTCTCTGCCATCCAACACGATTTTGGATTCGTCTGACCACAAAATATTCCTCCGTTTCTCAACCGGCCACTTTAGGTTTTCTTTGGCAAATTTAAATTTTCTGGTCACATGTTTTTCGTCAACAAAAGGACTTTCCGCGGACTGCTAAATTATTCTCTCGCAAACGTCTTCGAACTGTTTTATCACTAGCACCAGCGCTACATATGCATTGCTGGAGTAAAAGGATTGACCAGTGAATGCCTGACCACCGTTTTTTGTTTTAAATTTTGGAGACATAACCGGCTTTCGTCCACGTTTATCTGTCTTTGGTAAGTATTTTATGGCATTTCTTATCATTTTTGGTGAGCAGTCAACAAGGTCTTAAATTTCAGAGCAAGTTTGGCCATTCAAAATTTGCTTTTTATGAGGGCGCGATTTTCAGTTGTGCAATGTCTACCTCTTCCCATTCCTGACACAAATCTAAAGAAATTTTGGATACGTGGTTTTATAAATTAATCAGAGAGGACAATGCCAACCCCCTCAAAACTTTTCGATGCTACAAAATAGTAAAATTTAAATTATATTCACAATGATGCGAGGCACTACTTTTATTTCTACCCATCCTTTAAACTCATTTTAATAAAGGATGCACATTTCACAAATTTACGCAGTAACAATAAAAGTGAGCATATACAGTTGGAAAAAAATGTGTGATGCTCTCATTTCATAACTATTTTCAACTATCAATGCCATAAAAAACTATCTAAACAGAAAAAAAACGACTTACAAATTAAGGTTGGGTTTACACTACTATTTTTTTGACCGCAACTGTATGTATGTAAAGTATCCGCCAAGTGGGTGCTTGTTCGACTTTTCAACCGTTTCTTCGAAAACTCGGATGTTTAGAGTTTTTTTTAAAAAAGGATTATAAATTGCTACAAGTACAATTCCCTTCGTTTTTCCATCCCTTAACCATTTACCAAATTAACATCTGCACTGGGATCGAAATAACTAATTTAAACCCCTCACTGCCATCCCTGTTTGTCTTAAGAAATTATCCACTCGATTCAACGAACTCAACTTGTAATTTCACCTTTAACCTTTTTTTGTGAACTTATCTCAAGTTGTGATCCAATTAACACTTCCAACCTAGTTCACAAAATATATAAAGTATCTTTTATCGTTTATCCCAAATATCAAACGATACCCTTCAGTGCACTTTTCGCCACTCGCTGGAGGAATTCAATTCACTTTGACACTTTGGGTGGAGTGTGCAGCTCTGCATACACTCACTACCTTTTGTTCAGTTTACCGTTTTGCGGAAATTCCTTTATACGAGCTTGATATACGAGTGTACGTGCATCCGATATGGTTTGACATTTCAAGTGAGGACTAAGAAACAAAATGGCAATCTTTTAAATTGGACTCAATTTGTCTCTTTTGTTTGACAAGTAATATTCAAGTGATTACGTCATTCAAAAATGGAGAACAAAATGTCACAGGTTCTGCCCTTTGACAAAAGAAAAGGCAAAACTGAGTTCTTCTTGCCCTCCACACCGTGTTGACTTTTGATATTCATATTTTCAAATGCAATTGATGGATTCGCCGTATGAATAATGTTTTTCTGTTTTTTTTGGGTCAAATTGAATTCGTTGACTTTCTCATGTGACACACATTTTTGACGGACGGCGGACGACTTGCCACGGGAAGCCAATTTTATATTTTAGATCAATGTCCAGGGTAAATGCTATAAAATGTACAGCGGCAGAGGGTGTGTTTCCAACGCCCGCCGGGCATTGCGATGCATTCCAAAATATTTCAAGAGGACGCCTGCAGAATTTAGATTTTCCAATTCGCTTTGAGTATGGATTTTCGTGTCGGACACATGTCAGGGGATCAATTTTTTGGCATTTATTTTTGTTCTCACATGCATGACAGTTGGAGTGGGGGTAAGTTTTATAAAAATGTTTTGTTGTTATTATTCAGCTTGCTCTTGTTTTAGTTATTAGTGAAATTTGTTTTGGTGGAATCGTGAGGTGAATGCAAGAAACGGAAATCTGTGGCATGCATGTCCAGAAGTTTTGTTAGAAAAAAGTTTAATGGGTATTGCCCAGTTTTGCTCTTTTTCGTTTTAAATTAATTTTGTTTTCCTATGGAAAACTAACATTGGTTGAATGTTTTTGGTCGCAAATTTAGGAAATTTATCAAAAGTGTCTGGAAACTGATCCATTTTGCATTTTTAAGTTCGCCGAATGAGGGTAGTTTACCGAGATGTAACGAGTTCATTATTAGTATAAATAGCAAGTTTTATTTAAATCGAGCCATTAGTTTTTAAGCTAGCGTCGACTAAACAACTTAATCGGAAAGAAAGTACATGTAGAATATGGAGAAAATCGAGAAGATACCACACTAAAGAACTAAAGTTCCTCGCCCAACAAGGAAAGTCCGGTCAAAAAACAATGGAAGTCTTTTTATACCACGAAGGTACTGCCTTTGAGCGGTATTTGCTCTTTTTTACAGCTATAGCAGAAAATTCTGCTTCGCATAAATACTAGGTAGCGAAGGGAATAATAATCCTTATAGCTTTTTAACTTAAAGTTTGATATTCATTTTCACCGTTATCAACAACTCCAACAAATCGGAACAAGGGAATTTTGCTTTTAAGGTTGCTGTCTTGCGACGTGAATTCTGCTGGAGCTTGAACATGGGAAGGATCTTGTATCCAAGCAAATTGTACGACATTGTCTTCCGCAAAGTAATTTTGCAAACTATTCAGCGAGCTTCGAAAGGTGTTCCGTTAAAAGGAACAGCAATTCTTGTGAGAAAACTAGCTTATTAAAGGCCGTATATTTATACAATTCCGGGAAACAATCTGGACCGCCATCCTGATTCATTTTTCTTAACTGCAGTTTTTCCCTAAATGCCGCAATATATGCTAGTTTTTGCAAAAAGCCTGATTTGGGAAAGAATCTGGAGTTTGCATGTTCTTTCAATTCCAGAAAAGTGTGAATTTTCTAATGTAACTTGAATATACGGGATATGACATTTCCACGTGAAGCCATCGTGAACTGCAGTATAGCAGGGCCTCCCATGTCCATTGGAACTATCGACTTGCTTCTTTAATAAAAATGTTTCCAATTTGCGTCTGAATTTTTGGGAAAATAAAAAGTATTATTGCTCCTTGACTGCAAAGAAGGACTAGATCTGCTCGCATGCTCTACGAGCAGAAGAGACGGGAAGAACATCGGCTTCTAAGGAGGAAAAAGAAAGAGAGAGAAGTACTCCAGGAACAATGTACGGAAGTTTTACCAGAGGGTAAAAAGAATGTGCCAGCAAAACAAATCCCGTACAGAAACCTGTAGAGACGTGGATGGAAATATCGTATGGGAAACGCAGTCGGTGCTGAGAATATGGAAAGACAACTTCTGCAGACTGTATAATGGTGACGAAGACCAATACTCCGCTGTTAGGCAGAATGGACCGCTCAATTTAGATGATGATAGCCAAAACTCCCATCCACCTGATCAAAACGAGGTGCGGATAGCAATATCTAAGCTAAAATCGAACAAGACCGCTGGACCTGACGGTTTACCCGCAGAGCTATTTAAAGCAGCTGGAGATGACTTGGTAGTGAGCATACACTAACTCATCTCTAAGATTTGGTCAGATGAAAGCATGCCAGATAAATGGAATCTCAGCATCGTCTGCCCGGTCCACAAGAAAGGAGACCCCCTCAACTGCTCCAATTACAGAGGCATCAGTCTCCTCAACATCGCCTACAAGATCCTATCTGCCATATTGTGTGAGCGCCTGAAGCCTTTCGTCAACAACCTGATTGGCACCTATCCGAGCAGTTTCACCAGGAAAGTCCACCATATACCAAATATTTACACTTATGCAGATCCTGGAAAAAACCCAAGAAGTCTAAATCGATACCCACCATCTGTTCATCGATTTCAAGGCCGCCTATGACAGCATATGGAGGGATGAACTGTATAGAGCCATGTCTAGTTTTGACATCCCTGCCAAACTCATCCGTCTGTGCAGGATGACGACGGAGAAAGCTCGCTGGTCCATCAAGGTCGGTAAAGAACTCACCGAAACCTTCGATGTCAAAAAAGGATTCAGACAAGGTGACGCGCTGTCATGCGACTTCTTCAACATCATACTTGAAAGAATTGTTCGAAACTCACAAGCCAACACACAAGGAACGATCTTTCAAAAGTCCGTTCAACTACTTGCATACGCCGACGATATTGACATCATTGGTAGAACACAGCGAGCTGTCACCGGTGCGTCCGCGAGTATAGAAATGGATGCGGCTAAAATGGGTTTAGCGGTAAACGAGGGCAAAACTAAATATATGCTGTCAACAAAAAGGGACACCCAACATAGACGAATTGGACAGAACGTCACAATAGACAGCTATAACTTCGAGGTAGTAAAGGACTTTGTCTACCTCGGCTCTGCCATAACTTCAAAAAATGACATCTCGTCGGAAATCAAACGAAGGAATACTCTTGCCAACCGCTGTTTCTTTGGGCTAAGAAGGCAATTGAATAGTAGAGTCCTTTCCCGATCGACTAAGGAGACTCTATATAAGACCCTTATCATCCCAGTCTTGCTATATGGAGCTGAAGCATGGACTTTATCGAAAGCGGATGAAGATCTCCTTGGTCGCTTCGAGAGAAAAATCCTTCGGAAGATATTCGGTCCCGTTTGCGTTGACGGGTTCTGGAGGAGAAGATTCAACCACGAACTGTACGAGGTGTACAGTGACATCAACCTGGTCAAAAAACTGCACATTGGGCGTTTAAGATGGCTAGGAAATGTAGAGCGTATGGACATCAACGCTCCGGCTCGGAGAATATTCGACTCTTACTCGGAAGGTCAGCGCAGCAGAGGACGACCTCACCTAAGGTGGCTCGCACAAGTAGAACAAGACCTCAACCAACTTGACATGTACAACTGGAGACGGTTAGCTAAGGCCGGGCTAACTGGAAGAGGTTGTTGGTTGAGGCCTTTGTCCACCCCGGTCTGTAGCGCCACCTAAGTAATTAAGTATTGCTCCTTGACTAATGACTAATTTATTAAATTTGAGGTTTAATTTTATAGTGACCTATCCTTCCTTAGTAGCCAGTCAAAATCGTTATTCTATAATCAGCCAATCAAAAACTTCGTTTCTTTTTTATCTAGAGTCCTTTGGTGATAGGGCTCTGATTCCTGGAAAGTATTTTTAAGTAAATTATTTTATAATAGTTAATATTAAACAATAAAAATATTTTTGATGCAGCATTCTGCCCTCGACAGCGGCACCCCTATCGGTGCGCAATTTGGAAACCCCTGAGTTAGACTATATAATGGAGTCGGGAGGTTAGAGTGAGTAGAGATAGACGAAAATCTTTTTTAAGATCCAACGCCCCAAAATTTCATAAAATAAAACTCATAACTTTCCTCATAATCAAATTTAATGCCAGACAATAAGTTACTCCCCCAGGATTTATTTTCCATTCACTCACGCGCTCATTCACTTAAAAAGTCGCTCAAATTAACCATTATACCAACCAGCATACATTTGAATTAATTTTATTTGTTTATTCTTTTTCTTTTTATCCTAATCTCCATATCACTGTTGCAGGATCAACACGAGTGGTAACAAGGAAAAAAAAAATGCATAATCTAATTTGCAATAAAATTTTGCATAACTTTGAGTGTTAGACGGATGAGTCCACTACTCGAATGGTCCATAATTCCAGTCCAGTTGGTGCTCAGTTTTATGGCCCTTCGTCCTTTCCGCATCCACCCACACCGAGTGCGCTCTGCATATCTGCTATTTGCCATTCAAACTGTCACTACGATGAAGTTCAAATTAAATTGAAAAACTTTTCTACTCATGCACGAGTACGAGTACGCATTCATTGGAAGGTGGCTCCCTTCCCTTCGGTCTCATAAAAAAGGACTTAAAATATATATTCCACTTGTCATAGAATCAAAATATACCTAAAAAATAGGTTAAAATCCTTTTTACTAGCTTATTATACAACGATTCTATGGGAACACTACTCGTTGAGAACAAGAGGCTGAGGATTGCATATGAGGAAGTTCCATCTGTGTTTCACAGGCAAACATGCACAGCACCAGAGGTGGGCTTAAGTTCAAAGCTATGCGCTTTCTAAAACACGTTTATGGGCTTGTCTGATACTTGTACGCTGCTGGTCGAGTGAGTATGAAATACATATTCTAGGCTAGAGTGGACTTTAGTATATGTATCTGTATCCGGGAGGGATTATTAGGAGTTAGGAGGAGGACTAAGTTGTTTAAGTGTTACATGCTGGCAAACAGGACATGTGCAGTATACTCTGGACTCTGGAGGATTTTAAACGGATTTCAGCGATTGTAATCGTGAGTGGAGTACAAAGTTTGATTCTTTTTTATTGGTTGGGTTTCAAGGAGGAAGTTGGGAAACTCATTCAAATTCAATGAATAGCGTTGAAAACTTACTGTCACTAGATTATTTTCCACAGATACTGTGATTGATATAGGATATATACTATAAGTATCGGATTAATGGTGATACTTCGGCATGTTAGTTTGAAACCATCTGAATAACATTAACAGAAGGATTGCAACTGCAAGCAATCAGACAACAAGATTGTGTATATTACATCGCTGGAGGATGACAAACACGCAGGAAATCCAATTTCAGTTCGCACGCACACCTGAAATGATCCAAAAAGTACGTCATTTTGTTGCAGGACCGCAATGCTTCACTGAGAATGATGGAAGAGGCCTTAAACACCAACAAAGAGACTATTCGAACCATAAAAAAAAATAAATATTTGGCTTCAGCAGTCCTAGGTAGAACCAAGCCTAACTTCCCGCAACCATTTGTATGTGCGCGTTATATTTTTGCACGAATGGAAGGGACCTACAGTCTTCTGCCGTCTCCGAACGGCGAGTTGGGAAGCTTTACATGACAAAGGATACTCTTGAATGCTTGTCAGGCATTCGGAAGAGGTGGGCACTGTGAAAAACATTTTTTATGTGTTTGCGCCGGGATTCGAACCCAAGACCGCTGGCACAGTAGTCCGACGCACTAACCACTTGCGCTACGGTGCCCACTCGAACCATAAAGCTCCTTCAAAAATCAAGACAATGCTCAATCAAGTGTGTGTGTTAAATCATCCACCGTATTTAACTGATTTGGCACCGTGCGACTTCTCTTTGTTCCCGAAATTTAAACTGAAGTTGAAAGGATACTTTTTTGACGACATTCTGTACTGTACTTTACTGTACGTCCAAAGTTGGGCTTAAGGGTGAACTAATGGGCATTCCTTGCTATTTCGCTGCAGCACTGTTTGTGAAAGACGTTTGTGAAACAGGGAAAGTTAAGAAACATTACGATCAGGTGCAGTGATGTTTTTGGAGTACCCGATCAGATATGAGCATTGTACTCGAGCTTGGGGCGAATATACGCCTTATAGATCGTAGCTAAATCAGAAGGGGTGAATAATTTCTTACATCGTTGAAGGAAACCGAGGTATTTCGCGGCGTTTTTGGCGACTTCGAATGTGTGGTCATTCCAACGTAGGTTGGCATTAACACACACACCGAGACTGGAAAGCTTTTCGGTTTCAGCAATGCAAGACCCATTTATGTATAATGGCTGATAGGTCAGATTACGCTTTAACGACAGAAGATAGCATTGGGTTTTTGAAGCATTAAATTCCACTCTATTATTTATACCCTATTTGGTTATGCTGTCGAGGTCGGAGCTTAGTGAGCTTAACATACGCGAACGTTTCAGCTCCACAGCCGAAGAGCATGGACGTGAATCTGTAAACGAATATGTAAAGCTGAGGGTGCTATCGTCAGCAAAGGAGTGTATTGGATTAGATGTGACAGACAAGAGATCATTTATGAAGATAAGAAAGAGTGTCGGAGACAAAACTAAGCCCTGGGGGACATTAGGGTGAATTGCAGACTTGAAACCATTTAAAACAACTTGTATTGAACGGCCCGAAAGGTAGGTTCTAATCTTTTGAAGAAAATGTTCATCGAAGCCATGTGCATGCATTTTCGATAAAAGAGCTTGATGCCAAACTCTGTCAAATGCTTTTAAAATATCAAGTGCAACAATTTTACTCTCACCAGAGTGATAAAGAGATTTGTTCCACTTTTCGGTGAGATATGCCATCAATGATTGACTGTGATTGCTTGTGTTTTTGGTCTACGTTTTTAATAATTTTTATCCTGGAAAATGACATGGTTTTTCACAAAATAGTGAAAAAACTGCATATCTGTAAGGAAAAGCTTAATAGCTTATCGATTTGAAAAAGATAAAGATATGTTGGTCAATTTATAAATTTTCCACTGATTCATTTGAAGTATAAATCATTATTCTGCGTTATCCTGAAGCCGAGCTATGCTTAAAATAGTTCATGAAATAGTTCAAAATTTGTGCGAGTTAGAGGGACTTTTGAAAAAAATTCGAGTTAGAGAGATAATTTTTTTTTTAAAACGTATTTATTCATAGTGGAAGCTAAACAAAAAACAAAAAAGAAGAAAGACTTTTTTGAGTTGCTATACCTAATTGTTTTTTATTGTGGATACTTTAGCATAGGCCCGCAGAATAATCTATGATAGTACCACTCTATGAGAGTTTCCGATTTTCTGGTAGGTTAGAAAGTTAAGGAACATATCTTTTTTAGCCCAAAAAAAATTTAAATAAATACGTTCTTGAGGAAATTGGTCAAGTTTCGCCAATTAGAAAAAAAAATGCTTATAGTGTATAATAGGGTGGACGTCCAGTATAACGAATACCCGATATAGCGATTGAAGTGGACATTTCAGTGATTCCGGTGAGTTCATCGAAAACATTCAACGTTGCTAATGTTTTCAGTGCATTTGCAATACCTGTCAACTTTGGTGGCTATTAGATCAATTCAATCCGCCATGTAAGTAATCCGACTGATTGCGCACACGGGCAAAGCCGGGCGGATCAGCTAGTTTTGAATAAAAACACACCGAAAAATAAACAGAAATCGTGCTTTAATTATGTTTTCTAGAGCCAGTCCGGGATATTATTTGACACACTGTGTAATTCAATTACTAGAAGTGGTAACCCTGTTTGTCATGTGGACTTAGAATGAAAAATATAAATAATTTCTCAAAAGTTTTGAGCACATACATAAATCACGAGCAAACAAAAAATCTCCAAAGGATATGTTCTCATTAATAACTCTGACATTCACAAGATAATGTCATCTAATCCTGGATGACTTCAGACTACCCAAAGGTGACCTTAGCGTATTTTTATAATTTATTGGGTGTTCTGTTCAGTGCTCAGGCTCACCTTTGTCATTTGCATCGCACAAGGGAAGGTCGACCCTTCTTCAATTCCATAGAGTGTGACTAATAAATTACGAGTATCTCCTACGTTTTGAATCTTAAAAAAAAAAGCATGCAAATCTGTGCGTCATCTCATGTGGGAAAAGGAATGTGGGTATAATTTCCCCCGCCCCCCATTTTGGACGCACACGCTCCAGTGACCTTGAACTTAATGTGCTGGAGAGTATTTTAATGACTCGCTATTGGTCATTAAAAACACTGGAAGATGATTTCTCTTAATTGTTCTAATTATGTTTGCCTGGAAAATACCGCTAGTTGCAAAGAACTGGTAATTAGATGAAAATATTTATATTTCGTATCGAAACAATAAAACAATTAGCAGAATCTGTTTCAATAAAATATCGATAAAGTAAGTGATTATTAGGCAATTCGCACAGCGGTACATTGAATGATTTCATTCGATTCTGCTTCTGACGGTGTGCGTGTGAAGCTAAAATAAACAAAATTTCTGAGCAAAAAAAAAAGAAAACATTTCTTACCATTTGTCGTCGAGGAACCCGCAAATAGACTTCTCACATAGTTCACCAATCTCCTCAGGATCGGACGATTTTTATGCCGCACCTTCCGTTGACCCTGCTCAACATCGTCCGATTTCGTGTCTTTCGTCGCATCGGCAATTATTTCAATATTACTATGCGATCCAGGAACAATAAGTGCATCACTACTACTAGTGCCTGGGCGGCATAACGCAGCATTACTATCGCTTTGCTGGTTATTTTGATTTGAACCGTTGCTGTGGCTGATGGTAGCCGCTCCACCACCATTGCTACAATGTGCCACCGATCCACGATAGATCAAGTCATTTTGATCGGATATTTGCCGCAGAGCATGTAATCCAGCACCCGATGTGCTGGTACTCGCTATACAAATACTACTTCCGCCGATATTGCCACCACCGTATGACGTGGTGTGCCGTTGTTGAACCTGCGCGCCGGCCATTCCTTGTTTTCCTGCACCACTAAAACACTACACCCAAAAAAACACCAACACTTAGATTTTATTCTCTTTGCCTTTCGATATTCACGCGCACTTTTTCTCAAAATTTTCCTTTGATTTGATAAATTTTTGACACAAAAATACGATGTTATCATCGATGAGACATTTTTTATTTTTTTTTTACGCAATTACCTACTAAATATCACGGACACAGAATGGAAACACTAATATACACACACATACGGAAATTAAATAATTAACAAAAAAAAAAAAAAAAACAACAAAACTTATTATTCAACCAGTCTTCTTGTGGCCGGTTGAAAAATGGCGTTAATCTCTTGCAGATATGACGCAATTCGATGGTGCGCCATTTTGTTTCATCGTCAATCGCGGCTGTGCAACTGTAAATAAAATTCGGACAGTTAAGAAGTGACACAAAAACAAACAAAAAAACCGAATAACGCGGAAGTTTGGCACGTTGAATTGTCACTTGTGGTGTACGAGTAGCAGAGGCTCAAAGCCTTCCCCAGCTGTAAGTTGTAAGCTATTCAAAGATGGCGTTAGCATATCAAAAGCTATTGTTGTATTTTAGTAGCAGTAGCATTGTAATAGTTGTGTGTTTCTTTTTATGTTTTGTTATAAAATCTGTAAAATAAGACAAAAAAAACAAGACACAAGGCATGAGCAATTTTTTAGTAAAAGCATTTTTTGTTTAGTAAATTAAGTTATTCAATTTTAGTCTCAGTCACAATATATTTTACAATATTTTTGTATTGTAATTTAATTATTTAAAGTTCAATTTATAATAAAACTTTACCTTAACATTTTTAATTATCAGTGTGTAAAGTACCTTAGTTCTATACTTTAAAGAACACAACATAGCATTACAAAATGTATTACATGCATTACCTAAACATTACCTACATATCTTACATTAAACTGGTTGAGTAGGAAAATATAAATTTTTTTTAAAAAAAATTGTGGAAATGCAATCATCAAGTAATGTGTGCATGCAGGTAAGCTATGCTATGTAATGATATGTAATTGGATCTTAAAAATTCTAATATATAAAAATCTCATGTCACGGTCTTTGTGGTCGAACTCATCCGAAACGGCTCGACCGATTTTTACGAAATTTTTTGTGTATATTTGGTAAGCTTGAGAATTCTTTGTTAAGTATATTTCATCCCGCTAGGTGCCGCTGGAGTCAAGTTATTAACAACTTCTATATTTACGGACCAAAATGGCTCATATTTAAAATGTATGTTCGTTCCGTACCAAAAGAGAAAATTATAAAATCTGAACCCGATAGGTGGCGCTGGAGTCAAGTAAATAACAACTTCTATATTTATGGGCCAAAACGGCTTATATTCACAATATATGTTGGTTCAGTGCCAAAAGTTAAAATTATATAATAAAATCTGGACCCGATAGGTGACGCTGGAGTCAAGTTATTAGATCTATATATACATATGTATAAATTAATGCATGTATGTATGAATGTTCGTCTTTTATAGACTCAGAAACTAAGCAACCGATTTTTGTACAATTTTCAGAGTACGTTTTCCTTAATATAGAATACAACATAGCATCAGTGCGGCTACTCAACAACCAGTAGTTTTGGTACCTGTCATACAAAATTTCGTAATTTCAGGTGAAATGTGAATACGAAATATTTTGGTCAATTAATATAGACCGAAATAGAACGACAGACAGACAGACAGACAGGCAGATAGACAGACAGACAGACAGACAGACAGACAGACAGACAGACAGACAGACAGACAGACAGAAAGATAGACAGACAGACAGGCAGATAGATAGATAGATAGACAGGCAGACATACAGACAGACAGACAGACAGATAGATATATAGACAGACAGACAGAGAGACAGACAGACAGGCAGATAGATAGACAAACAGACAGACAGATACACTGACAGACGCACAGATAGAGAAATAGGTAGACATAAAGACAGACAGATAGATAGACGTATGGACGGACAGACAGACAGACAGACAAATAGATAGACAGATAGACAGACAGACAGACAGGCGGATAGACAGACAGACAGACAAACAGATAGATAGGTAGACAGATAGACGGACGGACGGACAGGCAGATATACAGACAGATAGACAGACAGACATACATACAGAAAAATAGAAAAAAAACTGGAAATTGAAGTTGAAAAATAGAACAGCAATGTTTGCTTCCTACTATGTGCGCGGGCAATTTTTGAAAAGATAGGTGGAGCGAAGCGCACCGGGTTCAGCTAGTTATTCTATAAAATTCAAAAGTATACTTCTGCTACAAATAAGAATTGAATTATTTTGTTCTTGTGATGATATACGTAGATTATGTAAGAAAGAAGCCCTACATATGTTGTGATAACCGAGATGTATAGTTTATTGGTATAAATGTACTCTATTGCTAATAACTTATAGACTATGGGTACAATACGTCGATGTGACTTCGATGAGAGAGAACAACCAACTAACTCGTGAAAGTGGTTTAGATTAAAGTGTTACACTTGACTTCATGTAATTAGGGTGTTACCATTAGCTTTATTACAACATATGTAATTATTCTTAACGGTTTCAGATGCCGCGGCAAGAATGCTTTCATAGTTTTTCAGTTGATATGCCTGTTGATTCTACTGGTGAGCAAATAAGATGTAAAGTCTTCATGTGAGCTACAAAATGATGTACGGAAAATCCATTCCTTATTCAGCTTCCATTTAGTCACTTTATTATCACTTCATATTTTCATTAAGTCAGCTATGTTCTTAAAGTGTTTGTATAGTGAAGAGCTTCTGGGTTCTATAATGAAAATAGCGCTGTTAGGAACCTTGAAACTTAGTAGGTTACAAGACATGGCAAGTTTAAGAATAATGGGAAATACAGGGTGGTCCTTTGTTCGTACCACGCCGCATTATAATGAATACAGCTTAAATGAGATCAATAATAGAAAATAAAAAAAGTCGCCAATTTATTATTTTATTAACAAAAAAAAGTTACAATATTGTATGTTACCTGCGAAAGGCTTATCTTGTACATGCTACTGACATCTCAAACTTGAAAACTATAATTTGTGTTATTAATAATTTTTACCAGGCGTCGCTATAGACTGTGGATTTTATCCAGATGCGTTTTAGATGCATTGCCCCATGCTCCAGTCCCGTATCTGATTCTTTATTCAGCAAGTGAAAAGTACACCTGCCTCTGAACATCTATTGTAGTATACTTCTTGCGGTAAACCATCGCAAGAACAGCACTCTTTAGCTGCATCCGTAAACGTTTTATTTGCTCGTTCCATATATGATGATCTCCAATGATTATACCTAGATATTTTACGAATTTCACGACTTCGATGGGTCCCGTTCTTTGGGTAGATGGGCAGCCTTCGTTCCGGTGATATATGTACATGGATAGCTCTTGTCGCTTGTTTCGGTGTACGTATGTGCATCATCTTTGTCTTCTCGGCGTTTATCACCAAACTGTGGTCATGGCACCATCTTGAGACCTTGCTGAATTCTCCATGCATTATTTTTGACGCCATTTCCAGGTTCTTATGTTTGACCACAATAGCAATATCATCTGCGTATGCAAATACCGTAGATTCTTTAAATATGCGAAGGAGTTCGTTGGTATATAAAATAAACAATAATGGACATATCTTCGAACCTTGTGGTACACCGTAAATGCTCTCTTATTCTTTGCCGACTGTGTCAGATACCATCACTTTAATTGTTCTACCCGATAGGTAGTTTTTAATCCAGTTAGCTGCATTTCCTCTAACACCGAAATAGGCATTCAAATAGCTTATCATGTGCCAGTGTATCAAAAGCCTTGCTGATGTCTATAAACATGACTAGTACATGGTGGTTTTTATCCAAACCAGTGTTTACCAAATTTGCAAACTCGCCCAGTAGTCTTTCCTTTTTGAAATCCATATTGGTTTGGGTGCAGGACTTTATGTTTATTTACAAATTTTCTTAATCTATTTACAAAAATCTCTTCCATGCATTTTTCGACACACACACACGGTAAAATCGATATAGTCGAATATCACTTGCGCGAATTCGCAAAGTTCGCTAAAATAATTCAAAAGTATGTATTTACTATGTTGTGGTTCGAGTGCATAAAATTTACTCGCGGAAACTTAGCGAATCTAAGCGAGTAAAATATTCGATAGTTTCATTCCTATTTTACTCGCGCGAACAAAGAGAATTCAAGATATGTTTTTAATTAAGATTTATGCATACTGCTTAGTTGTGTACTGGTTTTTGTGCAAAAATGGATTCGGAAAAATTAATCTATGAAGCTAGAAATTGAGCACCGTTATGGGACATGAACAGAAAAGACTTTGCAAAAATGCGAAACTGTGGGATGAAATAGCTGATGTAATGAAATTTTTCGCTTTGTCCAATGAATGCGCAATTATATGAATACGTTATTGTAACGGCATGCGACCACGGCTATACTCTGAAAATCATTGTTTCGTTTCATTTTGTTTCGTACTTTTTAGTTTTTTAAACTCAATTTTTTATTTACAACTTTTTAGTTTCAAAAAATATGTAGTGAATGTACATATAAGAAAGCAATTTCGTGTTCTACTTGTCAAACCCTTTCATTTAATACCCATATTAGGGATGTAGTAAAGATAAAGGAAATCCACCATCTTGGGGGGCGTCCGCCATATTGAATTTATAGTGACGTCATATCGTATTGTATTCTACTCGCCAAGCCCTTTCATTTGATACCCATATTAACGAGGTAGTAAAGATAACAGAAATCAGCCATCTTGGGGGCGTCCGCCATATTGAATTTAGAGTTAAATTAAACCGTATTGTATTCTACTTACCAAGCCCTTTCATTTGATACCACTAGTCGGGTAAAAAAGAAAAACAAAGGAAAGAAAAGAGAAGAGGTTGTCGGCCATTTTGCTTGGTGCGCCTGCCATATTGAATTTTTCTGTGACGTCACATAGCCTAGGACACTCTCCGGATAAAGACGAATCCAACGACACCTCACTTGTTGAAATCGGTTCCATAGTTTAGGCTGTACGAGGTGACATCCGTACATACATACAAACAAACCTCTACGTAGTCGGGTAAAAATTGCTTTTTACACCCTTTCTGCTAACTTGCTCAGCTCCTAGCATACCGATTTTGACCAAACTCCAACTAAAACACTTCCAGAAAAATACAAAAAATTTCCCCAAAATTTTAACTCAATCGGATCGGTAGATAGTTTCGTAGTCTATAACATACCTACAAACAATGTTCCATTTTAATAAATATAAACTCTTGAAGTAATTATCTCAATAGCGAAATCAAAAGTGTAAGTGCAAAATAAATTATGGTCCTTCGAGCCGAATATGTTATTGTGTATGTATGTACATATTCTGGAATCTACCAATACTCTATTGATATTTTCTGTGGGTTTGGGAGTACTGCTTTTTTTTAAATACTCCATCAATAGAATTAGTTATTAGGAGTTTATCACAAGAATTAGAGGTAAATGAAAATGTTTTGGAGTGATGGGCCACTCCATTTACCTTAAACTTATTACAGTTGTTATGCAACTTTGTATAAACTAATTAATATTTAATTGAAATATATGGAAAAACAAAATTTCAATTTGTCCTGTTTTTTGGTGGAACCAATAAGCACAACGAATTTAGGTTTTGGTATAATTTCGCATTAACTACATCGTCGAAAATTATTATAAAACCAGGTGACTGCTCCCGTCAATTCCTCAGAGTACGGTGATTGAAAATGTATCGTGTTTCGCTTCTAATAACGTGTTTTGCCTTGGCGTGTGCTACTATAAAATTGTTGCCAAGCTTTCCCACTGGAAACATCCTCAACGGACAAGACGCCTATCACACTCTGCACCGTATATTGTTTCATTAAAGACTGATGCACATTTCTGTGCTGGAAGCATCATAAGTGAGAGCATCATAGTTACAGCCGCCCACTGTCTAAAGAATTTAACGTTTTCTGCAGTAGCTGGATTGCATAATCGCCAAAATGAAACTGAAGCAACTGTGCGCCAAGTTCTACTCAATCAAACAATAAACCATCCTGAGTATAAGACAAAGCTCAGCTCCTACGATATTGGCCTTATAAGAATTTATCCACCATTCGAATTCAATGCGAATATTAATAAAATTCAGCTACCTACAGCTAGCACGAACCCATCAGATGAAGTAACTATTTTCAGTTGGGGCGCGGTCCTGAATGGTGCTCACCAGCCAGACATTTTACAAACCGTTGATACTAAAGTGATTGATAATGCAAAATATGATAGTATATATCAAATGGACATCTATCCGCAACAAGTATGTACCCAATCAGATATCTTAAGTACATCCATTGGTGGAGGAGATTCTGGTGGTCCACTCGTCCAGTATACTGAAGATGGTACAACTGTTCTTGTAGGAAAAGGTAAAGGTAATGATTCTGTTGCCATATTCCCGTCCGCCTTTGTTCGCATCTGGGCTTTTATCGATTGGATTATTGAAAACTCAAAACCGTTAAAATAAAAAATATACATTTTGAATAACTTATCAATTGTCTTAATCAATTATTTTTTACTAACTTTCTTTTATAAAGCACTAAAATAAAGTGAATCTCTTTTATTAGTATTTTATTAAATTATTCAAAATTCACTGTTTCTCTTTTTTGAAGTGAATACTTCTTTAGCGACGTATTGTTTTTGAAAACGAGTTACGATAAATGAGTTACGATAAATGAGTTACGATAAATGCGTTACGATAAATTTCGATAAATATGTTTTGATAACGGGGAAATGATTCCATACCGGGGTCCGTCTGTCTGTCCGTTCGTCAGTTTGTCTGACTGTCGGTCCGTCTCTCTGTCTGTTTGTCCGTCTGTCTGTATGTCTGTCTGTCATTCCGTCTGTTTGTCTGACTGTCTGTCCGTCTGTCTATATGTCCGTCCGTCCGTCCGTCTGTCTGTCTGTCTGTCTGTCTACCTTTAAACATGTAAACCGCTGAACCAATTGTAATGTAATTTGGCAAGGAGATAGTCTGGGACCTAAGGAAGGACTTATGTGGAAAATCCGCTCGCTAGGGGGCGCTGGAGTCAAGTTATTAATTATATGCATTATACGGACAAAAATTTCAACTGTCATCTTTCAGAGAATCACATTTTTTTTTTTATAATCTACACATGCTAAAGGGGATATGAATACCCTTATAATGCTTACACACAGCGCGACCACATGAAGGACAAGAACGAGAGACAGACAGATCGACGTAGTGATAGGAAACTCAGATGTTAGGTTTCAACTAACTCTATGGGTGGTATTTTATTATTTATTATTATTATTTATTGTTTGAAATCTATATATATAAAAATGGTGTTAAAAAATGTATAGTAATTCATCAATTGAGAACGGCTGGGCATATTTGGCTCAAATTTTTTTTCAGTTGTTCGTAATTGCCAGGAGAAGGAAAGAAAATTTTGGGAAAACCCTCCGGAAAAGTCGGAAAATTGGAAAAATCGAAATGTATGGAATTTTGTGTGCAATTGTTCCGGAATTGCTTTTCGAATGGAAAAATATTAAATTCTTAGTGGAAAACTCCGAAAAACGCGAAAAATTTGAATTTTTTTTTTGACGAAATTTTACATTTCATCGCATAATTTGATGTAAAGGTGGAAAATTCGGTGTGAAGCTTGCTGATGAACTTAATGCATGCTTGAAATCGTTGTCTTTGTGGCGACATGTCAAGAAAGTTGAAATTGGCCATGAACATGAGAGTCGCATTGCAGAACGACCCATCGGCTGCTGAATTCTCGAGACAACTGCTGGCGCTTGACAATGGCCAATGTTCTGTTAATGTTTCGACTGGATTGATATCGTTCCCGGCAAATTTTTGCGAGTTCACATCGTCGAAGGAGGAACTCATCACCAAAGTATTCCCCGGCATTGCACAAAGTTATAAAAATCTCGATGGGATTAGTGAACGGACAGATGAGACAGACAGACAGACAGATGGACAGATGGACACACAGGTAGATAGATAGACAGATAGATAGACAGACAGACACACAGATAGACAGGAAGACAAAAATATAGACAGATGGACAGACAGACAGGATTTATAGACAAACAGACAGAACCACATACAGACAGACATTTCATTTTGATTTTTGTACATTTATGAAATTAATTCATTTTCTATTTTACCTTAATAAAAAACTGAATTTAATTCACCTTATAAGTTGACACAACATTTATTAATTTTGAGGCGGTACGAAGTTCGCAGGGCCAGCTAGTTCATTATATAAATTCATCATTACTATACAATTCGGAAGTTAACATAACAATAGAACTTAAAATATGTGTTAAATATAAGAATCTAGTTGGCCCGGGGGAACGCTGCTTGCTCTCACGCACATACAAATGGTTGCGAGAAGCAGGCCCAGGTTCACCTCGAGCTGTAGCGCCAACTAAGTAAGTAAGTACCAATGACTTCAGAATGTTGAAATTACCAGTAGCGCAGCGTTTTTATCTTATTCAAGCGCACTAATTCCCATAAAGAAAGAAAAATTTAATTAAACTGAACAAGATATTTGGCATATTTTGTGTAACAATATTTCACCAAACAGCGTTAAGGTAAAGCGTATGTTAAGCCCATGAAATGATTTTTTAACGATTTTATTAAAACAAAAGGAAGGCAGAATGCCCCATTACCTTACCATTCCATCAACAAGCTGTGAAATTATATCGCTCCACATCAAGGCCTACTGACAAAAAAGCGCACTGTACACGAATAAGAAGAACGAAATAACACTTGTACTTGTAGATACATATATACATACATCTGTATGTAATGTATGTCTGTATATATTTATTTCTTTTTTAAGAAAATAAACTTTGTGCGAACGCGCTCCTATCCACCATCACCATCGTCAGAGTTGTCTGCCATGAATTTCAGATGAATTCTCACTTTCATTTTATTTTTATTCTTTTCATTTGCATAAAATAGGAAAATAAACAACAGATGGGTGTCTCGTTTATGGGAACAGTATGTGAACAAATAGATACTTTCATGAGTGCCACCACACCGATGAGACACGCCAGCAACAGATCATTTATACACAAAGCCCATCATCTGCCGGCAGTGGAAATACATATGACACCCAGTGGAAGAGTGGAACACTAAACGCACGCGGTTTAGATTTATGGCCACTGCCCTGCATATTCTAAAAATGCAAACTAAAAGGAGACTATCACGCCGTGAAGTCTGCCTGAGTGCATCGCTCGCGCTATAAAAAAAAAAAAACCTAACAATTTAAATTTTGCAGTCTAAAAATAATAAGTATCTGGTAGTGTTGTCGTTTATTACTTAAACGAACGCCGCGCCGCGCCGCGCCGTTGGGCTATAGGCCGGGCTACTCAAAGTGATACCGCCGACAATGAAGCATGCAAATACGCGCCAACTTAGAGACACCGACAAATTGATGTGACACGCTGCAGGAGAGATAATTATTTGTTAAGTTTCCAACAACAGGGAGTTTAAAATAATAATATACATATGGACTTCTATATAAAAACTGTTTCTTTTATACATGTACATTGTACACATTGTATATTGTTTGTGAAAAGGAAAATTCCAACTTTTTTTTTTAGATTTTGCCAAGCCAGCTGCCCAAATGTCTTACCACTATTATTTTTGATAACCTGGACCCTAATCAAAGAAGTGAAATAATCTTTTAAGTGGTAGCTCGGGCATATGAGTGGTGAGTTGGAGATTGTTGAGTTCAATATTGGCATACCTACGACAATGAAAGACGTACATACATATGAACATACATCCGAATTTATCGGAGGCGGAGAGGTATGAAAAATTGACAGAAATTGATTGTACCATACTGGGTAAATTTATAGAAACAGCTATCGATGGCTTGTAGTTTTTATGCAGCTTTTCGTGCATTAGGTTCCAAATTAGTTTAGGGCGGCATTGTCAGTATACATTCGATCAACTCTAGTTGGTGTATTATCGAAGCGTCGTCTAAAGTGCGTAATTGCAGAATATTAGCAGCACGACAATTTATAACAGAGACCCTGCTACAGACACAGAGGACCGATGGGTGCTCTCCACTCGAATGATGTACATATATCCCAGCTATAAAGGGAGCAGCTTTTAAACCACTCTTGAACAGTGAGTGATTTCCATACATTTGGTGATCCATCCGAATGATTGGAATTGCATTATACAGAACTACTATACAATATTGCTTATTCGCTGCGAGCGCTGAATGAATAAGAAATTGCGAACCAGTAACACCAGATGATAAGGCCATATTTTTTATAACGTCGACTAAGATTGACTAATCACTTGAAAATTTCATGTGAGAGAGACAACATCGATGCAATTACAATCAAATTAATTCTAAAAAACTTATGTCAGCTTGTTCATGCACGCATTTTAGAGCAGAATTGCGATATATTCTGCTTTTAAATGCGTGCACGAACAAGTTCACATCCAGGTACCCAGGTACTTTGATGCCATATTTGAGAACATGTCAAAGAAAGAAAAAATAAGGCGAAACATATGGCTCGCTTTTCGACATTAATAGAGCATTTGACGCAGAAATGCTTTTTAGGAAGGTACTGAAATTATAATGATAGTGGTAGCGGTGGGCACCGTAGCGCAAGTGGTTAGTGCGTCGGACTACTGAGCCAGCGGTCCTGGGTTCGAATTCCGCCGCAAACACCTAAAAAGTTTTTCACAGTGCCCACCTCTTTCGAATGCCTGACAAGCATCAAAGAGTATCATTTGTCACGATTGAGCTTCTCAACTCGCCGTTCGGAGTCGGTAAAAAACTGTAGGTTCCTTCCATTCGTGCAAAAATATAACACGCACACACAAATGGTTGCGAGAAGCAGGCCCAGGTTCACCTCGAGCTGTAGCGCCAACTAAGTAAGCAGTCGGAATATGTTTTTTTTTTTGAAAATTATGTTGAGAAAGTACCCAGGTACCTTGACACCTACCCCAGGGTAAACTAGTTTTTGTGTATAGATGTAAGAAAAAAGATTGCACACCAATAGCCTATTTCTTCAATTTCTTCGAAACTTGAAGGTCACTGAGGGAGCCAAAAGTACTTTCCAAAATTAAAACTATAGATGAAGTAATTAATTTTAATCGTCAATGCAACTTTTGAGAACTATTAGATATGACAAATCTAAAGTTGAAAAATATGACACACCCTAATGGACCACCACAATTATGTTTTCTTACACGATTGCTAAATGAAAGGCAGGCTCAACAACAAGCTATTAAAATCACAAAGTGCATGCAATTGCCCATGTTGTCAAATAGTTGTTTTTCTTATTTGACATCAGCTGTGCGATGACATGCAACATAATAGATTTATTCGGATTTTATTGTTTTTCAAACATAGAAATACTCGTAGCGTTCAGTTTCGTCAAGTTTAACGTTAAATTTGACAGGTGGCAATGTGCTCGTGAATGTTCGTTGTACCTTCTTTCCAACTGCGACTGTGAAATAAAATGAATATTTAATTTTTGTAACACAAATAATTTTGTTGACAATGGTATTTATTATATTTCATATTAGACTAGTGTGCCCGTCCGTTACCATCCAATACCCAGAATTCCCATATGATTTCCATCTGTCAACTCAAGGAAATCCCATGGAAATTAGACGAGAAGTGTGTTTCTTTTAGGAGTTCATTTTGGGTAAAATATTTGTTTTGATCGACTTTTTAATTTGTTAAAATTTATAAATTGAAAGTGCAATTCGTCAGTGCTCAAGGAAATTCTCTTTCTTTTGACACATCATTTGTTAAGATTGGTTAAGTATGAGAGCCGCAAATGGTACCTATACTACAAAAATAGTACATACTAGTGTGCCCGTGTGAGAATTCTCGTAAGAGAAAATCTAACCCCCAAAATCCAAACTTCCCATCCAACATCCTAACTTCCCATAAGATTTTCATCTGTCAACTGATGGAAATCCCAGGAAATCATACGGGAAGTGCTTATTTTTTGGGAGTCCATTTTGGGTAAAATATTTATTTCGATCGGTTTTTTAATTTGTTAAAATCTATAAATTGAAAGTGCAATTCTACACTGCTCCCGAAGATTCTCTTTCTTTTGACACCTCACTTGTTAAGATTGGTTAAGTATGAGAGCCGCAAATGGTACCTATACTACAGAAATAGTACATACTAGTGTGCGCGTGCGAGAATTCTCGTAAGAGAATATCCAACCCCCAAAATCCAAACTTCCCATCCAACATTCTAACTTCCCATAAGATTTTCATCTGTCAACTGATGGAAATCCCAGGAAATCATACGGGAAGTGCTTATTTTTTGGGAGTCCATTTTGGGTAAAATATTTATTTCGATCGGTTTTTTAATTTGTTAAAATCTATAAATTGAAAGTGCAATTCTACACTGCTCCCGAAGATTCTCTTTCTTTTGACACCTCACTTGTTAAGATTGGTTAAGTATGAGAGCCGCAAATGGTACCTATACTACAGAAATAGTATATATGATATGTACATTCATTTTTAAGTATATGAACGATGAATAGTGAGCAACACACGGCAAACAAGTAAACGGGGGTATTCTCCGAAAATAGGAGAATTTTTTTCACTCGGATAATATTACACTGTTCTTAATAGATGAAACCATTAATGCAGATCTGCCCACAAGGGAGCATTAAACCAAGTTCCATTACCTTCTGCGATGTTTTGGTCAAAATGCCAGTCAGGACAACCGACGAATATGTCAATTTTACTTCAAATCTATCGCCGCAAGTCTACGAATTATATACAAACCATCTCCGATGATATTTGTCGACAGAATATGATTACAATTCAATTGCCTAGGGGTTGCATTGACTTGTTTACTTTAAGGTCAATTTCTAGACGATGACGTCAAAGTAAATTAACTAACCACCCACTGCGAGACATAAAAAAAAAAAACAAAGACTTGATTAATTCTGGTCTGGAAAATGCGAGCCTTGCTAAAAATAGCAGTTCAAAAGAACTTTGCCATTGGAATTATATTTTTTATGCTACGCGCATTATTCTCCGCGTTCAGACGACTACATATGTACATACCTCTGTGCTGTCTCTGGTTTGTAAGACAAAGTTGAGTATTTACCTTGGCTAAGAGTAATTTCAACTGAAACAGGGAGTTAAACTTTTATTGAGATACTTCTTAAAATACGACCGCCCACGGTTGTAGGGCCAATGCTATCCAAATATAAAAGAAAAGATGTAGAGGCAGAACAAAAACAGGTCAAAGAATCTGCCCTTTCATTCAAATACCACCAGCAGGAAAAGGAGGACAAAAAATAACCTCAATTTATATGACGAAAATCCAATTTCCCTTCCATTTCTTGAGTTATTTTTTCTTCCTCTTCTTGTTTCTCCCCATTATCCCTGCATTGATAGGAAGACCATGGGATCCAGGACTTTTGTTTGATATCAGTTTGTGCGTGTTTTGTTTTATGAGAAAATTGTTTTCCTGCTTTTCCTCATATAATATAGTTTACATCCGTTTTGCTTATTTGTCTTCCCTGTGTGTGTAATTCTTGCTCAAATTCTCCAAGGAGCTGAATGGAGCTCGAGGGAACTCGATGGACCTCGGTTTAGAAAGGAATTTATTTATCTTTTGGCAAATTTTCTTTAAAGGATAATGAAGTGCATTCAATCAATCAAATTTCCCAGTCAATCGACGGAAGGAGTGCTAAACGTGCTAAACGGTGCATTGAATGCGTCAATTGTACAGCTCCTTACAGTTTTCACATACAGTACACAAGTACACCTCTCCCCAGGGCATCAGACTGAGTTTTTCTATAGAATCGCAACGAAATGGAAGAAGTGTCTTCTGAAGTGGGATTTTTTCTTCTCTCTTTTGTTGATTTCATTTCCGCCCAAAGGATAAGAAGGGGCTCTTCTCCATAACAAAGTGTCATACGAAAGCAGGATTGAATGGGGCCGGGAAGTGGATGGAGAATTCATGAATCAGCTTGAGTTGTGTTAGTTGATTTTGTATGTCACTTTGTAGGAGGCTCTAAGGACCTGCTGACAGTTTTATTTCTCTATGATGTGAGTAGCTTCTTTAATTGTTTTTAAGTATACAGGAACATACAGCGACCTAAATTTCTATAGTCGCATCAATATTTTTTCCCTATAGCTAACTTGACATTGATGCGGATTTCAGATGAAAAATTTACCTAAATTGATGACATTAGATAAAATATCTAATTCTATGATCAAAATAGAAAATGTAAATTTTACTTTTTCCTGTTTTTTTTTTTAATTTTTGGTAAAAAATGATATTTAGGCCAGATTTATACACTCTCCGTAAAATTTAAAATCGCCATTAAAAATGGGAAATTTTAATTTAATGGAGATTAAAAAAAAAAATTGATTTATTCAGCCTCCATTAGGGATTTTAACCCATTTAGGACGACAGTTACCATATGGTCACGCTGGTAGTGTTCCACTTACCGATAAAAGAATGTCACCACGCGCTAGTCTTCATGCAACTGAGTATGCTTCGACCTTTCTTTTGAGCTATGGTGTGATAGATTTGCACGTCACTAAGCCATAGTACCAGGTCTCAAAGTTTTGTAATTTTTAAGAAGTGTTAAAAAAGGTAAAATGGAGCGTCGCTTCACGTAAAAATATCCATACGAGCCAAAATAACAGTTTTTTTACGATTCGTGACTTTGGTCATTTGCTCAGAACATCAGAATTTAAGAAAAGGTATTTTATAACTTTTGTTGTTGAGTCGGATTTATTGGTATCTTGGTTTGAATGTGGCTCTTACCATATGGTCACAGTCGTACATACCTCATGTAAATAAAAATTGATTCAGCAATTTGTTTTTAGATATATTTTCTTATCGTTTGCTTGTATTCAAAAAGTGATTTGTCTTCATTTTGGTGTGATAAATTATAATACAATATATGTTATAATTCTTAATAGATATAATGGATATAAAACTACCGATAGAGCTCTAAAATATTTGAAAGAGATGGTGAAATCGGTTGATGAGGAGGATGTTTTTCCGAGCAAACTTTTTATAGAGATGCCAGATTTGGGCGAATTGTCTGGAAAAGATGAAGCTAAAGGAAGATGGGGCAGGTGCCGGTAATGATCATTATCGTACACTGCTTTTACAGCCATGCGAACTTCAATTTCAATTCAATTTCAATTTCAATCGAACCTTAGTGCATATGGAGATATCTTCGATTTCAAACGTGCTATTGATTTCTTACTGTAAATTAAAACTCCTAATATAATATTAAAAAGAACTCGTTCTAAAGGTTGAGGTGTTACAGAATGTTGACGTGTTAGAAGCCAAGCGTAAGATGCCTTGCGTCTTTCTCAGAAGAGCCTGCAGATTCCTTTCGATTCCTTCTTCTTCAAAATACTACACTGGGGTGATGCATTTTGGTGGAAAACTGATACAAAAGGAGCTACTAGACCTATCAACCGCAACCCTATTTTGGAGACCAAATGTGGCAAATGTGTAACTCCTTTATTAGAATGGGTGGATCAAAATAAATCATATTCTCGTATATATACCTGAAAGAAGATCTGGGTCAAACTTTACTTATCTTAATGCTTGGACTCTTCTTAGAAAAGGCAAAGGAAATCTTTCCCATAAACAATTTCGAATCTTACGCAAATTCAGAATGCCTAGAAGAAATACAATATTTCGGATACTGACATACGATTCGATGGATAGAGTCATTATGTAAGACCATCTGCAACTCGGCGGAGGGGCGCATATCAGTTGTGCAAGGCCACGACTCGACTGTAAGAAGTATAATATTAGCCTTTGCCCATCATGTTTCAAGCGTTACCATCTAACTTCTGCGAACCAATAAAGTTTCTATTGTGAAATTCTCCCTTTTATTTCTCACTTTATGCTAAACTGTATTTACATGCGGTACAGATGACGGTGACTATATGGTAACAGGTTCCAGCGGCTAAATGACCAGTGGTCCAAATCAAAATAGTATCAGAATCGATTGCTCTGGCTATAAGACTCCTGAAAATTGAGGCAGCCTCCATTAACTAATAGGGCATTTACTTTAAGTCCGATTTTAGCTAAAATGCCAAAATCCCCCTTTTAATAGGGATTTTTAGCGGTAATGGAGGTTTAATGTAGAGTTTCTATTTATTCGCTCTCCATTAGCGTTGACAGCCAGTTTTTATATTTCGTCTTGTTATTTGAATGAAAAAATTCGTTAAAGACAACTGTCTTGAATATTTGTTGAATTTGAGTTAAGCACTGTGGGGTTTACGTTACCTCGTAGGTATATATTTTGACCAAGTTTTACTTGTCGAAGGTTCAGATAATGATGATTTAATACCATCCGATTCATCATCATCATCATCATCATCGAAATTTGCCGACGTACCATGTATAGCAAGTGATATAAGCTTAGCCAACAAAGTCTTTCGTGGAATAATAAATGCCCCTTGGTACATAAGAAATAGCGACTTGCATCGTGACCTACATCCTACAAATAGACATGATTTCAGAAGTGGTTAGAAAGCATGCTCTTTCACATAACCAGCGTCTTGAAAATCACATTGATTTCGAGAGAAAATATTCGGAGATTGAGAAGAACAAAGCCTCACGAGCTTATGGTATAAAAACTATGGGAAAGTATATTATAACTTTAAACTTCCCCAATGCGATTTAAATTCAAGAAAGAAAAATCATTTGTCGATCTTTCAAAGATTGAGTCTTTTAAGCGAAAATTCTATTCAGCATGGAGTTGACAATTTTAAAAATAGTCCTTTGATATATATACTGCAATGATTCCTTTAACTTCTCTTTTAGCTAAGCCACTGTGAGATATTGGCGTCCATTTTTGTAAACATCCACTGCCTTTTTCCCATAGATTTTCAATAGGGTTCATATCTGGACTACGTGCCGGCCACTCAAGTAAAGTATTATCTTTGGACAGAAACTATTCCTTAGAATACCAGCGTTATCTTGCTGAAAAATAGAATTTCTTTCGTCGACACGACGAAGCGACGTCCTCTACAAATTGAATAAGCGCACTTTCTTATATTTTCGTGTACATTTCGGAATTAATTTTGGTTGAAATAAAGGCAACTTTCCCCACGAGCAAAAATCGCCTCATACCATAACACTTTCAGCCTGGAAGTCCCTGCTGAATTTTGGAGGATTTTCTCTCCGCAGATCATGTCAGTAAGCACTTAATCCATCGGGACGGTCGAGATAAAACTTTTTTTTGTCAGAAAATATAACGCCACTCCAATTTGCTGTAGTTTCTAGTGAACACTAGTCAGTGCGCCCCCGTAGTAGCCGGTTTAATGAAAATATCAAGTGACATTGTTCGTACCAATCCTCTATCGTCCATTCTGCTGTCAGTCAGTAATGAAACTTTCGGTGCATGGAAATAAATTCACGGGAATCAATTCCAAGTGAGAAATGAATTCACTTTTATAATGTAAAATTATTTCTTAGTAAAAATGGAAGATAATTTCACTTTTTTGTGGGAATTAGTCTCACTTTCAATGTGAAACGTCGGTAATAATTTCACTTTATTGAAGAATTCAACATTATTCTCTTGTGTGCGATTTACTCTTGCCAGATTTTTTATTTTTTTTTTATAATCTACACACGCTAAAGTGGAGCGCGAGCACATGAAGAACAAGAACGAGAGACAGACAGATCGACCTAGTGATAGGAAACTCAGATGTTAGGTTTCAACTGACTCTATGGGTGGTGCCCAGGATAACTGGAGAGTTGTGTATTATTGAAAGTTATGCCATTGCTTATGATGTATTACTGTGAAAAATTCCATTATTTATGATGAATGATATTGACGATATTCGGATCACTACGTTATCCCGAACGAAAAAAATTTCGAAAATTTATTTGATAAATCTCGAAAACGAAAATCTCGAATGGACAAAATCCAGAAAGTACGAATATCTCGAAAGACTTTATTTCGAAAAAAAATCTTCATTTCACTGCAAAAGAATTTAAAACGGGTCCAAAATGTAAATTCTGTAACTTTTTTGAAAATAATAAGAATTTAACAAGCTTTTTGCAGCCAAAAATTGTTTTTGTACTGTTTTTACTTTATACCAGGAATAATTCTGCAGATTGTGTAAAATCTTTTTACTCAAAATATGTATGTACATTAATTTTTCATTTTTAATGCATTTTTTATTTTTAAATTCAAGTATTTCTTACATGCTAGACAAAAAGTGCTTAAAACTAGCTTAACTAACTTAACTATCTTACTCTAACTTACTGGCCCCACACGGGCACTCTAAGCTAAACTTAATGCTTATACTATGTCTTTCGATGTAACCTAACTTATAATATATAATTTTAATTAAAGTTACAATTTTAGATCTAAGAAAAGTTTGAAAAAAAAAACTTAGAAAAAAGACAGGTTTTTTGCTTAAAACTACCTTAAATAAAACTTACAACTACTTAACCTATCTTAACTCTAGCTACGTAATTAAATACGAGATCATTTATGTAAATATTGAAAAGGATCGGCGAATTAACCGCACCTTGTTGTAGACCATTTTTAATTTCAAAAGTGCCAGCAGAGGTCATATTGCCACTTTTCACAATGAACCGCCTACTGGTGAGCATATTATAAAGTATGTACAGCAGTGGTTTACTTACGCTCAGCCTGCTCTACTTGTAAAAAAGTCCCTCTAACCAAACGGTGTCGAAGGCTTTCTCCAAGTCAACCAGACAGGCACCCGAGCATTGTTTCTTGCTTTTGTTCCATTGGATATCCGATACGAGTTTAGACGCGGCATGTATATGAATGTACATTATTAATGCATTGATGTTTCATAAATATTTGAAACTCAAGTTGTAGGAAATGCCCCTCAAAACTGTTAGCATCTGTTAGCATCTGTTAGCCGTCTTGTGTTATAGCAATGCAAGTTGTGAATTTAACTGCTATTATAACCAATCAAGATGTTGTTACAGGAATCTTGGGTACCTTCTGTTACTTTTATTCCCCCAATCAGACTACTTACAAACATCTACAATTCTCTAGTAGAACTCACTTTATCGTTTTGAGAAGCAATTAGTTGCACTATCTTTCGGAACCTTTCTTCTTTCGCAGTTTGTCGTTATTGCTTAAAAACACCTAGTTTCTACATCTCGAGGTATTAATTGAAAAAAAATGTGGTGATTGCAAAAAGGTGCACGAGATTACCTTTTACTCTGGTTTTAAAATAATCAGAAAGACAGAAAATGTAGAAATTGGCTTGTCTACACGTGTCTATAATTTTAAAACTCTATCTTAAGTGTAACCTTTCACCTTTGTTTTTTTTTTTCTTCAGCCTGAGTGGACATCGAACAAAAAAGTATAAACAAATTAAAAAGAAATAAAATCTTCTTACTTCCGCGTAAAGTGTAAATATTGTAGTTATACAATTTTTGTTAGATTTTTTCACCACCACTCAGGATTTGAACTGGAATATTCAATATATTGTTTCAATAAATTGAAAAATTCCATGTACACTGGGCCCTCGCCTTGCGCGGAGGCTAGGGGAATGAAAAGTCCGCGCTAAGCAAAGTATGAATTTCATTTAATTGAGGGTGTTGCGTTCCTGAAAAATGAAATGTAAGCATTGATTTAAGCCGCGCAAATCGAGTTTTGGTAGGCAAATGCATTTCGCGCAAAAGTGAAACCGCGCAAAAAGAAGTCGCGCAACGCGAGGGACCAGTGTATAGTTTTTTTTTGACAGGGAAACATGACTTCACCGACTTCCTGCACAATAAATTATGCAAATATGCAGCAAGAATAGGCTAAACAAACAAACGGTTCGTTATATTACGAGCTGAAAGAAAAGAAAAGAACGAACGTTCATGGAAGACCAACTTTATTTTTTGAATTATGTTCCGCTAGATTTTGATTATTGCAGACTGTGCGTCGATCAGATTTTAGAAAAACTGTTTGTATTGAGTAAACTTAAATAGAATCTTTAAATTTTGAGCATTAGATAAAATAATATTGAGAGATTCGCGCGAATTTTTAAGCGAGAAATAACTTTACAGTATAAAAGTGCATTTATTTCCCATTTAAGGTGAAGTTAATTCTCAAGTAAAGTAAATTCTCGCGAAGTTAATTCTTTGCACCGAAAATTTCCAGGACCTTATAACAAATTATTTTTGGCACCAATTGGATAACGATGATGTTGAAGACACGTGGATTATGTGAAGCAGAACGAGTATGATGTATGATCTCGAAATGACCTTAGAACTGAACAAGAGATTCGACAAAAGTGAAGGAAAAATTCCTTGCGGAAGTCTACAAGGCCAACCATGGTGCTCATTTGTCCGATTTTATTTCCGTGGTTACTGCTAATGTTTTAGGATCATATGGAAATAAAAAAAGTCCGCAGTTTATTTATTATAAAAACTAATTGCAATATTAACATCCAATCGAATCACACGGTACTCTGGCGTATACGTAACATTTTTGTGCGGTTTCAAGCTCAAAGATTTAAGCTTCACCTTCAGCTGAACCTTCTTAATGATTCAAAGTTCGACTGGGCATTCTTCCTCCTGAATTCACTATACTAACAGTTAAATACTCACGTGTCAAGGACCTCGAATAAAACTCTAAATCCCCATTCTTATCCCTCGAGCTCTGTATCCTTGATCTGCTTTTGTATCTCTTTAATACAAAAACAAATTAATTTTCGAAAATATCTAATTGCTAGTCTAATTCAGCATGAAGGGGACCGCAATAACCTAATTGCATCTAAAGGACATTATATATTCTCTCCACCGAACTTCGTTTCCAATCGATAAATCTTTTCGGAGACATCTCGGTATGTTCGGAAATCATAGCTCACTCACATACACACACACACGTACTGGTAAACAGAACACTTATGAATATTTTATAGGATTTAAGGAACGAAATCTCATTTATCACCGAACATGTCTTCTACCAGCTAAAGGACATGAACATTTATGGCTACGGTGCCAGGTAAAGGAAATTATTGCCTAAAACCTGTTGAGCCTGGCTGCTGGTGGGTACAACTCTTTTTCTTGACCCCGGGTGTGCCCTTAAAAGCATACACAAAACAGAAAACGAAAACAGAGGAAGCCGGGTGTTAGATCCTGGCATGACATCCGGTGATTATCATGTTAACCTCAGGAACACCATGTTTCAGGGGTGCAGCAATATGTGTGTGTGTGTATGTTGAGAGTGGCTATAAAATTACGCTTACATTGTAGTTTTTTTTTTTTTGGGCTTTGGTATGTCATTTTCATGTCCTTGAAAGCCTGTTGGCTGGTGTAATTAACATTTTGTTTTTTTGCTGCTTATTTTTGTTTTTGTTGTGTTTTTGTGTGGCTGTAATTGACGCAAACTACCGTAATGGGAAATAAAAAAAAAACGAAGAAGTTTTTAGTACATTATTTGTGTTTTTTTTTGTAACGGTTTTCTACGTCACATCACACTTAGGGAGTATTTTGCTGGAGTCATTAGTTTTAAGCGGGAGGTAGTCAACGGTTTTGTAGTAGTCATCAGGTTAAGGATAATGGACATAGAGCCAAAGGTGAAATTATGTTGTTTTTGTTTTTGAGGTTTGCCAAGAAAAACGCAGGAAAACTGCTGCTAATGAGTTAAATGCTTTTAAATGTTCAGCGATAAGGGACACACCAAGACCATTAGATTTCTTTTAAGCCAGCACAGTAACTGCAGGATATTGAGTCATTTGGCAGTTGTTAATGGTCCAATTTGAATTTGCTGCATAATTAGAAGATTAGGTATAGAACATCTTGAAGTCCAAGTTCAAGAGATACCGTCGTCGTTAACTTTATAAATTGCGGGAGCACTTCTTAAAATAGCCTCGCTATCTTATGAATAAGCAAAACAAACGAATAGAAATAAAGGGAACAGCTCACGTAATCAATTAGTAGCGCTGTAGAGATGTTCTATTTCAAGAGGCAACATAATGAGGATGTCATTGAAGAACTCATTATCTTAATAAGGACGAATTAACTGCTAAAAGTTGTAACGAAGTTATATGGTTCCAAGGATATTGAGGGAAGGAATAATTAGATGAAATTAATATAGTCTGACAGGAGCCCACCACACGCCTTCGCCACAAAAATGTAGCCAAGATATATCGCATTAGAGTTTATCATCTGTCTGTCTGCTCTTGAGATTCAAGGTTGGTAATCAAAGATGTAATTTATTTATAATCATATTAATCGTTTTCTTCACAAGCAAAGGCGACAAGAACGGTTATTTATTATTCATCAATGGACTAACAATCTGTTGATTACAAAAAAGGCATTTTCTTAAAATAAACTAATTTATACTGGCTCAACCTGAGTTGAATATATTTTGAACAATACCTTTAGAACCATCCCTACTCATTGAAGGATCGAATCCATTGCAAATAAAATTGTACAACATTAATGACTGCATTATTGGGTTATGAGTCCATAATTTATTCTATGAGTGGGAAAAGAGATCGCTTCAATTAATAAATATATCCTTTCGGAACGTACCAATTAACAAGTTCAAGGGGCACAAAAGACCTTAAGGTCGAGGTGCTTCTCACCCTTAGTATGACTTTAATCATTTCAGAGAAGTTACAGTAAGTCCTAGCTTTTCTAACAATAATCAATAATAGTGGTAAGTGGTACGTAATGCTGCCCGGGTTCAACCCCAGCAAACACATAAACGTTTTTTTTACGGTGCCATTTCTTTCGAATGTCTGACGCAATCAAAGAAAATCATTTGTCAATGAGCTCCTCAACTCGCCGTTCGGAGTCGGTAAAAAACTGTAGGTCCCTTCCATTCGTGCAAAAATATAACAGGCACTGGTGCGAGAAGCAGGCTCTGGTTCACCCCGAACTGTACCGCCACCTAAATAAAGAAAAGAATATCCTAAGAAAAATTTGGTAGACAGCCCAGTTTTCCTTTGTTCTGTGCCCTGAAAATGCTTCCTGTTGAATGTGTTAAAAATATTTTTTGTGAAGTCTGGCAGTCGTAATTTTCATTTAATCTCGTTATATAATATTCGTGGAAGCCTTTCAGACATTTCATCTGTACCCAATTTCGTACCACTGCTTATCGTAATTTTTTTTTCTGTTCTATCTTTTCGGTTATTTAATGAACTGCCTCAGTCAATTAGAACAATAGCAATACCTGGAATATTCTTAGCCCGCCGTAAAATGTAGCGTGCAGTTTCGACTATGTTGCGTTAGAATCGCGTATTTCTGATGTTTTGGTATAATTTCTTGTTTCCTTTCTTCTTTATTTTGTCACTAGCTGTTGCCTGCCCGGCGTTGCCCGTGCTAAAAATTAGTCGCGTCATTTGATTGTAGTATGATAGAAAAGAAGCGATATTATTTAAATTAAGATTCTAAAGAATTCTGAAGCCAATACATTATTATCTGAACTAAGTGGTTGTTCCCTATAGATGAAACGATTGCATAAAAAATTTATGGAAATGTAATATATGTACCTGTGTACAAACACGTCTACACACATATGTACATAATATGTATTTTATGAGCATCAAATAATGGTACTTTCTGGTTTCTTGTCTGTAATAGCTGTACTTAATGTTCATATTTAAAGTACAATAGCATTATGTAAACGCCAAAGATATTAGGCTTTGTTGTAAGCATTGATCGTGGAGTAACTGGTAAGGTTTGTCTGAAACCACCAATTATTTACTAATTTTAAGACTCAACATCGCCTGCCTACCCCTACTACAATATATGTATTTATGAATTGAATTTGTGAAAAGAATTAATACCGGTGAAAAGTGACAAAAGAAAAGAAAGTAAAAAAAATCGTGCATTTCCCCCTTTCTGTAGATCTAGATCCGCACGCTGATGAAGCAGAAACACAACTAACTAAAGTCGGTAGCAAATATCAGCAAAATCATCCCTCCTCTACTTTGAGTCACAATCCCAAAAAGGCGCATTAATTATTAACACGAACAACCATCTCTCAACAGAATGGCAATGGTTTACCCATCATTCAATGCGCGTATCGGCGTATGGGTAGAATAGAAAGAAAATTAAAGAATAAGCGATAGCGATGGATTTGTGGCGAAGAGAAGAGCATAACATCTACAGAAACAACCCTCTCCCAACAGCATGACGATCAATGGCAATGGTTTACCCATCATCAGGGTTGGCCGAACTGTCACTTTTTCGAAAAACTACATATGTTACGTCTGCTACGTAGTTAATGTAGTTAAATGTAGTTAATGTAGAAAATGAAGACGTAGTCTCAATTGTCAAATGATCTTTTAATTGTCACTTTGAAGTTGGATTATTTGCTTCTTGGGTTGTGGCTTTCTTAGTTCATATAAGAAAACAAGAACAACAAAAAAAAAAAAAATAACTAAAACTCAAGTCGTAGTCGGATTTTTACCCCATTTCAGCTCTTCATTTATCAAAATTCTCGAATCTTGTTTACTGGAATTCTATTGTTTTTCAGTATTTACTACGTATTGAGCAGGCGTAACAAATTGTAGTAAATAAGGGGTGTAGTTTATTCAATTTACTACGCGTAGTTAATTATGTAGAAAATGTAGTGTAGTTAATTCGGCCAACCCTGCCCATCATTCAATGCGCGTATGGGTAGAAAGAAAATAAAAAATAAGCGATAGCGATGGATTTGTGGCGAAGAGAAGAGCATAACATCTACAAAAACAATCCTCTCCCAACAGAGTGACGATCAATGGCAATGGTTTACCCATCATTCAATGCGCGTATCGGCGTATGGGTAGAATAGAAAGAAAATTAAAGAATAAGCGATAGCGATGGATTTGTGGCGAAGAGAAGAGCATAACATCTACAAAAACAACCCTCTCCCAACAGAGTGACGATCAATGGCAATGGTTTACCCAAAAATAATGACTAAATAATAAAAGCGGAAATTGGAATAACTCGAATTATGGAATCAAGTAGTTTTGTTTAAAAAGTAGCCTAATCTCTAATCCAGGAAGTAGACTATCTATTCCCGAAAGTTTCATTCAAGTCTGTTAAGCCGTTAAGGTGTTATAGAGCAACAAACATCCAAACATCCAAACATCCAAACATCCAAACTTTCACATTTATATATTAGTAGGATAGGATAGGATAGGATAGGATAGGATAGGATAGGATAGGATAGGATAGGATAGGATAGGATAGGATAGGATAGGATAGGATCTATCTATATTTATTTTTCGAATTTAATTATTTTTGGATTTTTTGTTTCTTGTAATATTTATAGTTTATTCTTAACTTTATTCTTTCTACATTGAATTCCAAAGGGTCACCCTACCCTACAGATTGTATTTTGTGGTGCTCTAGCCAATTTGAAGTGGCATCAACTCTATTTTTTAATTTTATATAAATACTGAATGTCACCAACCTTTCTTGTATTTTCTTTTCTAAGAACTGGAATTGTTAATATCAAGTGTATACAAGAACTTATACGAAATGAATACATCTATCTATACTCTGTCCCAACCGAATTGTCAGTACAAGCCTTATGGGGGAGCCGGTGCCAGTAAATGGCTTTACGGCACTCAATTAGAAAAATTGTTTCTGAAATAAGAAACCCACTGGCTTACACAGGTTTTGTTTTTGTAATTTTCCTCAAATTCGCATACATCCGATCAGAACCAGCCTGCCACACAGTCGATGATACAATGATCGTGTGGCCGTCATCAACACTCGCTGTGCGCATAGGAAATATGAACATTAAAGCCAGAACAACATAGAAACAAAAGTTCCAAGAAGTAGAAATGTGCACACGCTGAAAGCTCACAAAATTCCAACTGATCCACTAGCGCCATTAACGGATGAAATTATTATTTGTTTGACATTTTTTCAAATGGCAAATGGCAAATGGCTCCAGGCAATGTATTTCTCCGCAACTATGCACATTTATTGAGAAAATCAGCTGGTATGCAAAAAAGTGAATAAGCCCCATCTATTTTCGAGCATTGTATACGAGATCCAATTGGAATTACTTGAATTCATACAAGATGGTTTTAGTATTTGGTTGGAAGAACTACAGGAAAGCTTTTTAAAAGAATTTGATTATGTGAGGGTGTTGCCAGTTGGCTTTTATTTTTTTCCATTTTCTTGTTTTTCGTTAAAATGCAGCTCAACAATTTTTTGATTTTTGTGATTTATACTGAAGATGAGTGTCGGGTGCGGAAACAAAGAGTGAGTTTTTTTTTTAGCTTATGTCTCGTAAAGTAATCGATTTCGATTTATTACTATATAAATTTGATCAAAATTGAGGTTTGTACACAATTATCTTTATTTCGTTCAACAAATTGTGTTGTTTTCAAATCAGCAGATGGTAACCCTACGGGTGCTGCTCTCCGATTTGCGGCGAATTGTCATGCATACAACGGTAGCCCTGTCAGAGATTAAAAGAGGGACAGGTTTATGCAAGCTGTTGCAACCAGGTAAACGTCCTATCTTCCCTGTACTGACAATGCGGTTGGCAAACTTTCCACTCTTGAATAGTGAGTGGTTTCCTTTCAAACCTTCGGTGATCTATCTGAATGATTGGAATTGCATTATACTAGGGCTACAATTTTACATATTCACTGCGCGGTGAATAATATGAAATTGCGCACCAGTAACACCAGATGATTACGCCATATTTTCTATAACGTCAACTTAGATTGCTAATTACTTAAAAAATATCATGTGAGAGAGACAAACGCAATGCAATTACAATCAATTTCATTCCAAAGAAAACTTGTGTGAACTTGTTCGTCCACGCATTTAAGAGCAGAATATATCGCAGTACCCAGGTACTTTATTGTCATATTCGAGGATATGTCAGAAAAAAAAACCAAGATTTACTGAACTTATTACAGTTATTTTTATGTTCGAGGATAGATCTCGACGTTGTAGGAAGGTAGATGAAAGATTTTTTTATTTCAAAGGTGGGTTTTGATTTTGTACCTATGTATTTCAATTTTCACTTGGGCCTGTCAGGCCCCACGTGTGCACTGCAGAGTTAACACCTAGACAAGTGTTAAGTAACAAGTTATTCGAAACCCACTTAATATTTTTGGGCTACCCTGTACACAAACGATTCTACATACATAACTTAGGGCTTAAATATGCAGAGCAACGCAGCGTTGCCGATAGACCGAATATTTGATATACCTAGATCACTGTGTGGGTTCTCATATCATTTCTCTTCCAAGCTTTATTTTAGTTTGAGAGACCCTCTGGATATCTCCACAGTTCTTTCCTCATGTGTCATGTTACCACAATAATGTCCAAAAATTTTCATTCTTCTGCGAGACAGTGTTGGGCATTAGACACAGTATATGTGTCGCTACCTCCAGGCAAAGTTCACATGAACTATCTTTTACAACTCTCCTGACCCGTAAATAATTCTATTACCTATCTGAAAATTCATTGCTTTATGCTTGGAACTTTTTTCTGGGTGGAGCTGGTTAGCATTGCACCACGGTTGAACACATACTCTGAGACTTGTCGATCACGTGCTTTTCCATAGCTTTGCTAAACGCAGAGAATACTGCCGTACCAAGCATCTTTAAGGTGTCCTATAACCCACAGCACTGTTTCTTCATTTTTAAATAAAAAGATCCTTAAACCATAGATTCGAAGTAATATAAAAGGTTAAAGCCTCTGATTTTAAGGCGAAGTAAGCCAGAAAGCTTAGCTTGTGTTAACACCAGCGGAAAATAAATTGTCATCACCGCTTAACTTCAGCCACTGACTGTTATTCTGCTACAACCTACACGATGTCCTTGTTTCAGGATGTATGTACATACTCGTATAATTCTACAGCTTACAGCTTATTTCCTTTATGTGAATAATTTCTCTATTTAATACTCGTACGTATTACGGTAAACAATTTTACTTCCTCATCTTTATTTTGCGACTGTGTCGTTCCACAGAAAATTCCGTTTTAATGTCCTTCGTAGAATTAAATATATGTATATTTCATACTCTCATTAGTGAAGCACGAAAAGTAGAACATTCGTATGCACATGTGCCGCACATGTGTACAACAGATTGTCACCGTGCGTCGCACTTGCCTACCTCCAGCAACAAGGACATGTCACGCGCCAGTGACTTGCTAGCCTATCGGTTTATTATCACTGTTCATTTTTTAACGGTATACACGTGCAAGTATTTCTCGTTGAAGTTAAATAAAGTCACAACATAATAAACCGTAATTTAAATATCACTTTGGAGGAAAGTCGCAATGATCCAATGATTATTTTCAGGTACAGTGAGGGTAAAAAGGATAACGACAGAGAAGCAAAAAAAAAAAAGAAAGAAAATTAATTAAAATGCATCCTTTTGGGATTGCGGTGGACTTTTCTTTTAATTAAATGAAAATATTTGCCTCATGCGTTGGTTTTTGGGGTGTGGTTTGACTGCAAGGACGTTTTGTAAATGATTGGTTAATGGAAAAATATGTAAGTGCGTGAAGTGCAGGTGGCACTTATTACAAAACATAAATTCTTTATAAACTTAATGCCTTTCCTTTGTCACTAGTGAAATCTTTCACAATGCATCACTTCAGCAAGGACATTCCTTTCGACTCAACTTACATTTAAAACAATAATTTTCCATTTGCCTTCAGATGCGTGGTTAAAATGTGTCCTCATTCAATGACAGCATCCTTTCTGTTCGACTCGTCTTCTCTGACATTTTGTATTGTTTCGACTTTAAAGTCACAGCAAGGAGGGAAGCAGCTGGGAATGTGTATGCAGTTGAAGCTGATGCATTGTACATCTCTACTCGTTGGCTCACGTATAATGTGACTCGTTCGTGTTTGCGCTACAACTACAAGGATTAGTTACATCGTCTAAAAAAGTTTTCTCATTATGTACATATGTACATGCATATACCCAACTCATATCATATGATTCGGTTTTATTAAAATGCTCAGGATGTTACATGTTTATGGGTGTATTTGGAGATTAGTTGTGATACGGATTCGAGGGCACATGTGTGTGGATGGAAGCTATTAACTCGGTATTGTACTTTTCCTGAGTGTCGAGCGCGTCCTTGAAGTAAACGAAGTAAAGTTTTAAGAGGAAAATTTCCATGCAAATGATGATGGATGGATACACTGGCAAATTTACAATCGACTGAGAGGAGGCAGATTTAGGGCGGGTTTTGATGGTGTTCAGGACTACTGACTTGAGATGGGTTTTTCCAGTCAGGAATGAAATTGATTTCAGCCAAGAATGTAGCGTCAGAGGAAGATTTTTCAACAATAAAACTATTTAAAAGATATTTTCGAAACTAGTTCTCTTTTAATGGCACCACGGTATACACAAGAGAACCGGAGCTAAATATTTATAACATCTGCAATGGCCAGGATACCAACTGTCCTACGTTCTTGACGTTATTGGACTTTTCGAAAGCATTTGACACGGTGGATCACTCTGTCCTCTGTACGAAGTTGCGGTACAGATTTGGATTTTCGACACTGGCTGTCAAACTTTTGCATTCATACCTAACGGACCGTCATTAAAACGTAGCAGTGGGAAACCGAATGTCTCCGTTTCTTGGACTTCCCACGGGAGTTCCGCAGGGCTCAATTCTCGGCCCCATATTATTTTCACTTTATGTGAATGAGCTCCCACAACTTGTTAAGTATTGTACTGCTCACTGGATATGATTAGTCATGCTATCGATATGATAAACAAAGATCTAGAGACCATACAACAGTGGGCCCTTAAACACAATTTATCACTGAATCCAGCGAAGTCTAAGACACTCTGCATTTATAAGCGGTCTTTAGATACCTCTACATTTCCGCCGATAAAATTAGGTCATGCGACCATAGAATACGTCACGAAGTCTCGAAATTTGGAAATAGTTTCCAATGATGCTCTTACCTGGACAGATCACGCTGCAACTACTATTGGAAAAGTATATTATGGTCTCCGATTGTTATGGGCCACACAAAACTAAGATGTTACTTGTTAAGTCCCTTTTATTACCCATATTGGTATATAGTTGTGAGGTTTTCTGCTTTGTTGACTACAACACTAGGCGTAAATTGAATGTCATTTACAACAGTATATCAAAATACATCTTTAGAAAAAGATATTACGACCACTTAACTAGTTACTCTCTGCAAATAATGGGTCTTAGCTTCGACAACCTCATTAAGTTCAGAACGCTAATCCTTTTCCATGGTATTATGCGGACCAAACAGCCTAGGTATTTGTACAGCAGATTGAATTCGGCCAAGATTCTTTTATCTGCATTCTGAGCGCTTATCCTTCGTCCACGCCACCCTCTTATGGAACTCATTACCCGCTACACTGAGAACCACAAACAGACGCACTTTTAAAACTTATCTTTTCAAGCACTTGGCTAATGAACTTTAATATAAATCTATTTGATTTAGTTTAACATGTTGTTATTGTTATTATTTCGTTTGTTAAATGTTAAATTCGCTTCAGAACTTCAAATATTGGCAAAGCCTTTACAAACTATAAGATGTTATCTTACTGTGAAACTATTCTTTGGAACAATAAATAAACAAATTAATATGTGTCTTAGACTTCCAGACGACTGTAGTGTATTTCAGGCAGAGGTGCTAGCTGTAAGGAAAACGGCGCGCGGAGCTGTTGGTGACGAAGCTAATAACAGATAAGATACAACATGGTCAAACAGGGCATCAGAGCAAAACATACAAATACAATCACAAGTATGACGGATACAGATGGTCAAAAATAGAGGGAAATAAGGCATCCAAGGCTCTTTGGCTGGCCATAGACCGGAAAAGAACCTACCAGGATAATCCTACGACTGAATAGAGCAAAGTTAAGAATTCTAATAGGTCGCTGTGGCCGTGGTGGTTAGTGTGTTGGACTACCACGCAATGCTGCCCGGACACAATTCCAGACCGGGTCTAACACATAAAGAGTTTTTTCACGGTGCCACCTCTTTCGAATGTCTGACAAGCATCAAAGAGTATCATTTGTCACGATTGAGCTTCTCAACTCGCCGTTCGGAGTCGGCAAAAAACCGTAGGTCCCTTCCATTCGTGCAAAAATATAACACGCACACACGAAAGCTGCGAGAAGCAGGCCGACGTTCACCCCGAGCTGTAGCGCCAACTAAGGAATAGGAATACCCTTAGGGTTCTTTCTCTTGAGTAAATATGCCAAAGGAATGAGTCTTTCAAACACGGATGAATGCAGATACTGTAATGACATAGGAACATCGAGAATATCGAACATATGCTTTGTGATTGCCAGGCTATTGCTCGTTCTCGAAAGAAATTTTTAGTGAATTACTACCTCGATACACTAGAAGAGGCTGTCCAAAGTGGCCACGATCCAATCTTAAAGTTTTGCAGGGAAATTAAATGTTTGGACGGAAATGTTTCAGTTTAGGTACCGTCATATGATGGTCCCAGGGGATCGCAATGAGCCCATTATGATGCCTGGTGTTTTATGATGGCTCAGCCTCATAACCCCTTACAACTTAACCAAATGGCACCACAGTCCAGAGTGAGCGGGGATTTCCAAGCCTACTTCTATCTGCACTGTATATTCTCCAAATCAACTACACATCATATGCCAAATGAAAAAGCCCACGTGCCCACGAGATGGCGCAGTTATCAGCAAAGAGATTTTTTAGACACTGCAAGTAGAACATGTACGCTGGCGCTTCCTTGTTTAGACATATTTGTGGAAACGCTCCACCTAAGGACTCGAAAATCGTGACCTTCAAAATTATTATTTTAACCGCCGGTACAGGAGGTGGATTAAATCTCTCTCTTTTTCTATCTCTCTCTCTCTCTCTCTATCTCTCTCTCTCTCTCTCTCTCTCTCTCTCTCTATGGTGTGTTTTGTTGGAGGTTTTCTGCAGAAATCCTTTATTCCCAATAAGCTGTGGGGTAAGATGGAACTAAGAAGACCAGTTGTGAGCGAAGTGTGACTTGACGGTATTTTGTTTTCACCATCACAAAATGAGGTCTAATTTACTTTTTCCCTTTTAATAATTGTCATTAGTTCTTAAATACCTATGCTTAGCTTACCGATAGGTTAGCTAGAAAAGGAGGAGAGCTGCTACTGCTATTACTACCCGAGGCAATGGTAGTTGCCCCCACTGCCACTCAACATTGAGCCAATGATACAAGAAGCGCTGACCATAGATGGTCAAACATGATAGGACATATTATGGTCCCTAAGGTACTTAGGCCGGCACTGGACCGTAAAAGGACTAGTGAAGTCCTTAAATTTAGCAGGGCAAATTAACATTATCTTGGTACTGCCTCCAGGGAATGCCAAGAGTCTCGCACTCACAGACACGGATATTTGCAGGTTTTGCAGTGATTTTAGATGCAGCAGAAGATATCGTACACATTCTTTGCGAATGTCAGTGCCTCACACGCAGTCGCAGGACTCTTTTAGGCTGCTACTTATTTATTTACCTGGAGGAGGAAGGACAAATCAACCATTGACTCGTTCTAAGAATGTTCAGGGTAATAAAATGCTATGAGAAAATTGTGGTAGTTTAGGTGCCATCCTGGGATGGATATTTGGTGGATCATGATGGGCCCACTTTGATGTTTACCTAGTGTTGCACGATGACTCAGCCTCACAACCCATCTCAACCTAACCTCACCTTAATACCTACACATGCAATTAAATTTAATTTAGCATACAATTTCCTAATTATGTTTTTGATTCCATTAATTTGCAATGTTTTTGCTCAATTAACGGCATATGTTTTGAATAAATAATAAAGTATAAATTAAAAAATTAAATTATTTCTATGAAAACAGTTTTTTCTATAAAATAAAAACACATCCTTTCTGTGATACATCGGCGAAAGGCATACACTTACTTTCACCTCTCTTTTGTCCATATAACTGTGAATGTAAGGGCAATTTCTACTTTGACAGCGTGTCGTCCCAGGATACATTTAATGCAATCAGGTAATGTTTGCATTGCTCTAAGTATACGAGTAAAACGATTCGACATGAGTATCACTAGACTATATCTGTATCTTCTTTGCATGGTAACCTGTGATGAGATTATGTCATCATCCATGGGGGAGATGATGCAGTTATATCCTCTTTTGCAGGCTAGGGTATCTACATATGTATTTGGTCTTCTCTTTTTTATTAAATAACTCGTTTTCAGTTACCTAAAAGCCCAGAAAGTGATTGAATTTGACTTGCTGCAGGGTGCCTTGGATCCTTTTTTTTGGAAATTATTTCTAGTTTGAGAAATGGATGAGTTCACTTTGATAATGGTTCGGAGTCTGCTGATTAGCACAGAGAACGATGCTGTAAGTGAATCTAAGCTTGGATGGTTTTCTACGCAAGTGTGAATAGAATAATTTTTTAGTGTTCCGTACCAAAAAACGTAACACTAATGGAATCCGTTCGGTGGCTGTCTGTCTGTCTGTCACAGGTGTTTGACGTAGACTATTGAAATTTGGAACAATTGTAGCAATTAGTGACCTAAATACAGACCAGAACTCAGAACCAGAACTGAGTTTCGACTTCGGAGGCTAGTTTTGGAGATCAAATGGGAAGTTTTGAGGTCTTTGTGTGGGGTGTCAAATGAAAGCCTTTTAAAGAACGAATTCAAAAATGTGTGAAATATTTTTTTTGCGCTACTTTTTTCTTAATAGTTTTTCCAAAAAACGTTAAAGAATTGCTGTCCCCTACCTTATCTCCAAAAATATCGCTCAGGAAAATCTGAATAAAATCACAAACATTAACAATAAAGTTTGGAGTGAACCAAAATTATCAGAACTGCATTACGTTGTACAGTTTTTTATTTGTTTTTTTTTTTTTTTAATTTCAACTATCCAACTGTTCAAATATCAAGTGACGTAACCCTATCACAAGCAAATAGGTAAATTTATATGTGGAAGAGTAAAAATTGAATGATTGATCGTAGAAATTTGCCCAAAAAATTAGCATTGAGCTTACACTTAAACCACTGATTTTAATCAACTTAAAGGTATCTTGGTAGTTTCCTTCTTCTCATAATTTAGTGTATCTCCTTTTACTACAATTGTACTTGTGAACAGGTACAGGCACAGAGAGACAAAAATTGTACTTGTGTACAGGAACAGGTACAGAGAGACAAATTCCAAAACCCCACGTATTTATAATTCAACGAATAAAGAGACGAAAATGAAATCTGATGCACATGCGTAAATTGTTTATATATTTCATTTGTTATTTTGTATGGATACATAATTATTCTTCTAAGCAGAGGAGAAAGGGCATCAGATAGGTAATTTTATCAAGTTGATTACATTTGTGTCCATACATCTACAAACTCGTAAATCTGTTACAAATGTTTATAAAAATAACTGATAGTATGGAGCACTTACTGCGCAAGTTGCGCTTGACCGGATTTCTTTTACTATTAAATGATGTACACTGGTCCCTAGCTTTGCGCAGGGGTTAGGGGAAGGAAAAGTCTCGCGCAAAGCGAAACCGCGCAAAGCATGAATTTAATGTAATTTAGGGGGTTGCGTTCCTGAAAAATGAAATGTTAGCGCCGCGCAAATCGAATTTTGGTAAGCAAATGCATTTCGCGCAAAGGTGAAACCGCGCAAAAAGAAGTCACGCAAGGCGAGGGACCAGTGTATTCACTGTAACCGAATCTTAACGATACCCGTAAGGCTGTTCTACACCATTTTATAAAAACATCGTCCCTATATGAGTATAGTCTCTTCAGCTTGTCGTGACATAAAAAAATAAAAATATTTGCCTTTCAAGAATATCCTGCCTATTCATAGAGATGACTGTGAATTTACAAGAGGTTTTCACTTTTTTCAATTTTTTAAATAACTCTCCTCTCTCCTCGCAACCATTCAATATACTTTCACACAAATCGTGGGTTCGATTTGTCAAATCATATCCTTGCCTTTGAAGCTATTTGAAGGTAACTGCACTTAAAGAAATAAAGGGACGATATTCAATTTCATTAAGGACATACGCCACTTTTAAGAAAGCAAAAGAGAAAAAATCCTAAAGAATTCCTCCGTCTTCCTTGTCAATGGTTGTGTATTGAATGCCATCTTGAACTGACAGTCGGAAGGTGGGTCAGAACTTTTCTCATTCCCCATCAGTAATTATCACTAAAAGCATCTCGATAACGCAATGTGGACCAATGTCGACCAACAATTCTGGTCATTCTGGAAATTGTTAAATTTAAAATTTTTTTTACAGTCCTTGGATTCCATGCCAGCATCTCTGTCAGTTGTTTATTTTGATACCTCAATGCGTAGTGGACGACTCCACGCCGACAGGGTCCTTTGGAGTCAATGTAAATATTTGCTTGCATACATTTTCCAAAGAATTGCCACAGTCAAAGGAAATGGCAAAAAAAAACATAGTCCCGGAGCTATTCAATTTAATTAACATTATAATTGACAGGGGTAAAAAAAATTACACTCCCTATGTATGTATGTACATGTACAGAACTGCATACTCCAAGCCTCCATTATAGCATTACATCACTCACAAAGTTTATTACCCGTTTTTTTGTGTGTTTTTTTTTTCTCTGGCAAACTGAATATTGAGTTTAATACTCGTACACATTGGCATACGGTAATTATGCTTTGATGGAGCACCAGAAAAAGAGTACAAAAAAATGAAATAAATAAATGCATCCTGTGGATGGACGAAGTTTTTGTGCTTCGAAGTGAAAACCAAAAGAAACTTTTTGAGTAGATTTTTGCGAAACAAAAAAAGGTTCACAAAGTTCAACCCATTTAATTATGAAACAAAAACAACAACAAAAAAAGATGATAACGGTGCTAATGATTCCCAAGAAAATAAATTTAAGCCCAATAGGTCGCTGCTTGCACAAGGGTTTTGATATTCCGTAGAACAACCTTTAGGGGGTGGAAAACAAGTGAGCGCAAAATCGGATTATGTTGTCCCTTTTTTGGGCGGAAAAGGGGACTGCCATCATTTTACACATGATTTATTTATTGATTGATTAATTGATTTTTGCAAATTAGGTTTGTGTTCTTACATAAGCTTCGCTGGTGTGGAATATAAGTTATATCCGTGACTAGACTATCACACATTCTTGGGTAATAATCAAGTACTAGCTTTTTTTTTTCATTTAACCTATAACTGGGTAGTTGGGGTGCTTGGGGTACAAGCCCTTATTTTTCAAAAATATTATACTTTGCGACTGACAACACCCGTTGTCGGTACAGTACCTTCCTGTTGTTTTCTATTATACAGATTCAGATGGTTTTAAAAAAGTTTGGTTGCGCAAGTAAGCCGTGACATACTCCTGCCAATTGGTAAAAAAACAAACCCTACCTCTCCAGCTGATTACAGACCGATTAGTATTCTCCCCTGCTTGTCCAAAGTTTTAGAAGGCCTTATATCTAAGCAGCTAATGAGATATATTTCAAACAATAGCTTGCTAAGTTCTCGACAGTCTGGGTTTCGAGCTAACCACAGCTGCTCCACGGCTATGGTCAATCTACTGGAGGAAATCAGGCTTGATTATGATAAGAATAATGTCACGTTTCTCTGTTTATTGGACTTTTCGAAGGCATTTGATAAAGTGAACCATCAAATTCTGCTTTGGAAACTTAAACATCTTTTCGGGCTCAGTGACAGAGCTGTCAAACTTATAAATAGTTTTCTCTCCGGAAGGTTGCAAAGAGTTATCACCAATGAAAATCATTCTCAGCTGAAGCCTATCATGCAAGGAGTTCCACAGGGATCAATTTTGGGACCGCTCCTATTCTGCATTTTTATAAACGACCTTCCAAATGTCTGTAAACACACATCAGTTCATTTGTACGCAGATGATGTTCATCTTCATGCTGCAAGGTCGTTTCACAACCTAACCGAACTGGCTGTCCTTGTCAACGAAGACTTAGAGCGAATTTACAGATGGTCTCTAGTGAATGGACTTCAATTAAATCCAAAAAAAAGTCGCAAATTATCCACATCTCATACAAAAAATTTAATCTTAATCTTGTACCGGATATATGGCTGAACGATAGTAAAATTAAAGCAGTAGAATATGTCACTAGTTTAGGCTTCGTAATAAACCGCAGCCTATCTAGTTACAATCACATCAACATAGTTGTTGGTCGAATCTACGGATGTCTCATGATTACCTTAGTACTACCTCTCATTACATACGCTGAGGTTGTCTACTGCACTCTCGACTCATTATCGCAACGTAAACTCCAGGTTGCTTTCAATGATGCGGTGCGATATGTACATGGCCTTCGTAGAAGTGATCACATTTCCGTTTATTCTCGTAGGCTACTGGGTTGCTCTCTGCAGTATTATGTAAACGGCAGGAACTGTATATTCCTCCATAAAATCATATACAACCAATGTCCTACATATCTGTTCACTAGGCTGAATTTTTCACGATCTTCCAGAACCATAAATATTATCACGTTTCGACACACGCACCTTAACTCGTCGCGTTTATTCTTCATTCACGCTGTCAGACTATGGAACTCTTTGCCTACCCGTATCAAATCAATTTCTAATTTCAAAAGATTTAAAAGTGCTGTTCTTCTTCATTTTTCATCGACTACCTCTCGCATCTAATACCATTCACTACCTTTCATCCTTCCTTATCTTCCTCGACTCTTTTTAAATTAATTGTAATTTTATTTAATTTAGTTTTAAGTACTTGAAATTATATAAAATCAATTCTAAACTCTAAGTACTATAAAAGACATTCCTGTTAATGTACAAACCAATGAAGTTTAATAAAATTGAAATTGAAATTGAAATTGAAATATATAAGTGACTTAATTGATACGGATAATGGCGAATTTGTTAAAACAAAAAATAGTTTCGAAAACTAATACGGAAAGCACTATTTTGGAAAGGACGACGTAATTCTTTTAACATTGTTCTACCCTAGAACGATATCATAATGACAATTCCACCATAGAACCACTTACCAGAGGAAAGATAGGCGTAATAAAATGAAATCATGATGGGGTGTTGTCAGCACCCCACCTACCTACTTACGTTACTAATAATTACTCACCTACCTACTTAAAGGTTAAATATTTATTTGAAATGTCTCGGTACTGCAGGTTGATTATCTCTCCAAGTCACGTTAAATCTACCTATAAATAGAATCTAAGTCTAGATCTAGTCATCACATAGGCTCAACTCTGATTGACTCCAAATCAGTCCTGAACTGCTTCAATACTCTCCAAGACCTCTCCCATAGAAACAAAGTCCAACTTTGGTGGGTGCCCGGACATGAGGGTATTGATGTAAAGTTTACATTGTAAATGAAAAAGTTGACGAACTGGCTAGGAAAGGTTCGGCTGAATCCTTTAACGGCCCTGAGCCGTTTTGCAACATTCCAAATTCAGCTATTAACTTTAACACCAAAAGTTGGGAAATTAACATGTGTATCTGGTATTGGCAGAATATTCAGGGTCTTCATCAGGCTAAAAGAGCCATTAAATCCTTCCAAAATAAATCTACTCCTCAGTAGAAATGATATCGATTTCTTATAGGACATTGTCATCTTCGATTATTGACAGCATTTGCGGATGATGTAGGTTTTGTTTATGGTTCAGATAGTGCATTGAATCTCACATCAGATATCAATTTTGATCTTAACTTATTACGAATCTGGTTTGCAGAGCATAAATTGGTTATAAGCTCAAAAACTAAAGTTATGTTTTTTAATTTTGTAACACCTAAAAGTTTTGAACCCGAGGTTTACTTTCGCGCAACCGACTGCAAAACATTTAGATTATCTTATTGCACTTGTAATTCAAGTTTGTCCGCGTGTACTTTTTGTAGTTGCCTCAGCTGTAGCGATAATTGTTTTCAGATTGAAAATTTTAGCGAATTTAAATATTTGGGCCTTACCATTGACTATAGAATGAGTTTTGATATTCATACTGAAAATATGAGAAACTATTTTCGCGGCACCCTCCGAAATTTTTATTTTCTGCGAAAAACTTGCTCTATTGAACTATTGTTAAAGATATACTTTGGCATATTTCATTCTTGATTACAATATGGGATTACCTGCTGGAGAGGAACTTACTTGAATAAAATTCAGCCTCTTTTTTCACTTCAAAAACACATTTTGAAAAAAATATATCGAAAATCACGTTTATACTCTAGTTTTCCATTGTTTAAAGATTTGAGAATTCTTCCGGTGCGCCACTTATCTTCTTCTCTATATATAAAACAGTTCACTGACTGACTGACAGACAACGCACAGACCAAACCGCTGGACCTAAAGAGCTGAAATTTGGGCAGGACATTCCTATGGTGACACAGACATCCGCTAAGAGAGGATTTTTTGAAATTCCATCTCTAAGTGGGTGAATTTGGAAGAATCCTTTTTCCATACATATGGAACTGTGTGACTAACGGACAACGCACAGACCAAACCACTCGACCTAAAGGGCTGAAATTTGGACAGTACATTCGTATAATGACATAGACGTCCGCTAAGGGAGGATTTTTTAAAATTCCATCTCTAAGTGGGTGAATTCGGAAAAATCCTTAATCCGTCCATCCTTAAATATAAAACAGTGTGGCTTATGGACAACGCACAGACCAAACCGCTAGACCTAAAGGACTGAAATTTGGACAGGACATTTCCATAATGGCATAGACGTCCGCTAAAGAAGGATTTTTTGAAATTCCATCTCTAAGTGGGTGAATTCGGAAAAATCCTTAATTATATAACTGTCCATATATAAACCAGTTCACTGACTGACTCACAGACAACGCACAGACCAAACCGCCAGACCTAAAGAGCTGAAATTTGAACAGGACATTCCTGTAGCGACACAGACATTCGCGAAGAGAGGATTTTTTGAAATTCCAGCTCTAAGTGGGTAAATTTGAAAAAATAAAATTCATTAATATATATATATTAAAATATCTGTCATTACACAGCCCTAACTCATCAATGGCTTATTGGATTTAAAACCAAAGAAAATAGTTTTTAGTCAATTCTTTCAGGATTCATTTAAGGTATAAATCATCCTTCTGTGTTATCCTGGAGCTGAGCTGTGCTCAAAACAATTCATGAAATCATCGCAAACAATTTCCAATCAGTGAAACCGACGCAATGCCAATGCCAACAGCCATGCAGCAGTGGGTGACGTCATAGTGTGTTGTGTGTATGTGGCACATTTGAAATTTGAATTTCTGCCCATTGATGTTTTGTGCTCGGGCTACTACGATGAATATGATTGTAAATAAAGGCAAATTCAAATTTTGAAAAATTGCACGGGCAATGCCGGGCGGGTAACAGTTACATTATGTATATTGTATATATCTATCTTTCTATGCACAGACAGCCAACGAATGAGACTTGGAATAGTGTAAAGGGGTATTTGTGAAGGGGAAAAGGGACTATACCGTGGCTGTATGATTTTCATAGTACGTACTGCGGCAGGTGTTGAAACTTTAATGAATGGGAGTTTTGCTACCGCGGATTCGTATGTCCATGCATAATTACATAATGTATATGTATGTACATATATGCGAAGGCACAACGAAAGGGCTGAAAAAGTAAATCATTTCGTTGGATTTTGTATTCGCAAACAAATAATTTCTTCCACAGCAGTTTATTAAAGTGTGATTTTTTGATAGTGCATCAAGATTTTATAAATAGGTACTACATACTTGATGCTGTGCACTTCGGTCTGTAAATTTAATTGTTCATATTGTACAATCAAACACCATTTAATCGTTTAATTGGACCGAACCGCTGGATCTAAAGGGCTGAGGTACACAGTACACCGTACACAGTATATTCCTATAATGACAGACGTCAGCTAAGGGATGATTTTTTGAAATTCCATCTAATCGGAAAAATAATTCGGCACTCATCTCCAATGCGATTTGTTTTGCCATAACAGTGGCAGGGGGCGAAGCAAGGCGAGCACGGGTCAGCTAGTACTGCTATAAAGTGCTAAAAACTTATTTTAAAAGGTCAGGGAATCTTAATTTTAGACTAGTCAACAATTATAGTTTGCGTGGCAATTTTTTAAATCAGCTATCTGTACCTGACTTTCGTACAACCGCGTTCCGTAACTTTTATACTGTTCTCTCGTGTCGTTTATTTAATCAACTTCCATTTTCTATCAGAGCACTTCCACATCAATATGCATTTGACAAACAAATAAAAAATTGGCCATTTTCCTTTGATCCTCAAAGTATTGAATCTCTATTTCAAGTTCTTGTTTGATATTTTGGTAAAATGCTTCGTTTTCATTATTATTGTTATAATTTTTAAGGCACCTTCAAAATTTCTTTTCAAATATTTGATTTAATTCTTTTTTTTGGGTCACCCCACCCATTTTTCCTATATTATTTAAGTTTCAATTTATGTAATAGCTTTGAAGTGGCATTAACTCTATTTTATTAAATATTTATGTCACTATTATTTCTCCATGAAGTTTATCTCATCATCAAAAATTGTAATTTAATTATTGTAATGGATAATAAGAAATAAGAAAAATAATAATAATAATAAATAAAAAAAAAAAATAAAATAATTTCACCCGAGATTTCACCTAAACAAAATACCATAGGTCTTATTCAGGAAACTAAATGTCGTCTTTGCATGAAGAGCGACGAAACTGCGGAACATATTCTATGTGACTGCATGGCAGCACTTTGTGTTAATACTAGTCGCGACGAACATATCAAGAATTCGAAATGAACCAAAAGCTATTGAAAGATTGACGAGTCAACGTCTTAAACTCACTCTATCCCAAGAAATGCACTTCACCTTTTCACCAAATTTGCAGAACAGGAGCAATCATTTTATTTGCGTAAAACAGTGACTAATTAATTCTGGATGCTTGTAACATCTTTAAGGACTAAGACTGGTCTATGTGAGGGTTAGCTGCCACCGTTGCCTAAACTATTATCACCTTTGAAAGTCCACAAAATTAAGTGCGGTTTTACGATCACCAGGACCAATACAATGACTCATCTACTGTCGAAACTTGCTAATGGCATAAAGACAAGGGGAATACGCATACCTCTTTAAAGGGAGGGTGTATGGCTGAAGAAATTGATCGCACAAACTTTAATAAGTAACATCTGGAAAAAACTCCTGTGAATCATAAGCAAGTACAAAAATAATACACAACTCTCCAGTTATCCTGGATACCACCCACAGAGTTAGTTGAAACTGAAACCTATCATCTGAGTTTCCCACCACTACGTCGATCTGTATGTCTCTCGTTCTCGTCCTTCATGTGCTCGCGCTGTGTGTAAACATTATAAGGGTATTCATATCCCCTTAAGCGTGTGTAGATTATAAAAAATAAAAAATCAATTATTTTACTTTTCATAAAAAAGAAACATCAAAAAATGTAAACGGATATATGTACATAAATTTATGAATTTATTATTATTATATCAGAACTACAATCAAAGTCCCGTCAAGTTGTACATAAAAGTAAAAAGTTCAACTTGTAGCGGTTCACCAAATCCATCATATTTATTATCATAGAATTAATATTTTTATTGAAAACTCAAACACTTAAATTCAAGATTCCATCTTGTACGTTAATATTTTCTTTGAATTATTATTTGAAATAAAGGGTTTTTCAATAAGAGCTCTACAAAAGTTTTTTTAAATAAAACAAAAACGGGTGGGCACCGTAGCGCAAGTGGTTAGTGCGTCGGACTACTGAGCCAGCGGTCTTGGGTTCGAATCCCGCCGCAAACACCCAAAAGTTTTTCACAGTGCCCACCTCTTTCGAATATCTGACAAGCATCAAAGAGTATCATTTGTCACGATTGAGCTTCTCAACTCGCCGTTCGGAGTCGGCAAAAAACTGTTGGTCCCTTCCATTCGTGCAAAAATATAACACGCACACACAAATGTTTGCGAGAAGCAGGCCCAGGTTCACCTCGAGCTGTAGCGCCAACTAAGTAAGTAAAAACGGTTTTGGATATCAATGAAATTCTTTATTCCTGTGAAAGTACGTTTGATGCCATTATGTATGGAACTCGATTTCTTTTGTATGGTCACCACGGGCACGCTTGCAGAAGTCGACGGTTTTCAAGCATAAATAGGCCGATACTGCTGCAATTTCACGTTCGATATTCGTAAAAGTTCATCAATCGTCGCTGGCTTGTTGGCATAGACCATAGACTTGACGTAGCCGCACAGGAAATAGTCTAACGGCGTCAAATCGCACGACCGAGGCGGCCAAGCGGCTGGACCATTTCGTGAAATAACAAGTCCTCCAAACTTGGTTTCCAATAAATTGATTGTGACATTCGCTGTGTGGCTTGTGGCGCCGTCCTGTTGGAACCACATGTCCTCCAAGTCCATATTAACCAATTGGGGCCAAAAATATTCGGTTATCATTGAACGGTAGCGATTCCCATTCACAGTAACGTGCCGGTCTTGATCATCACGGAAGAAGTACGGCCCATAAACCACACCAAACCGTAATTTTTTCGGGATGCAATGATGACTCATGGAGTACGTGTGGATTGCTGCCTGACCAATACCGCATATTTGTTTATTGACGAAGCCATTCAGCCAGAAATGAGCCTCATCGCTGAAGATGATTTTTCGATGAAAATCCGAATCATTTTCAAGTTGTTGCTCACCCCAATTCACGAACATACGACGCTTCTGATGGTCAAGCGGCTTCAGTTCTTGCGTCAATTTAATCTTGTAAGGATGTAGGCCAAGATCTTTTCGCAAAATTCGCCACAACGACGTCACAGAGATGCCCAACGCTTGAGAACGACGTGTGAGCGACACAATTGGGCTTTCTTCAACTGAAGCCTCAGCGGCAGCAATATTCTCGACACTACGGGCACTTCTTTGTCTCACTGGCAAGGGAACATTCTGTACTGTGCCTGTGGATTCAAATTTTTACACTAGACGCTCAATTATTGATCTGCTAGGACGATTATGACGACCATAAATTGGACGTAGCGCTCTTAATGTTGAGGCCACTGACTCCGAATTTCGGTAGTAAATTTTAATAATTTCGACTCGTAGTTGGGTCGTATATCTTTCCATCATAAAATGGCAAACCTTACTGAAGAGAAATATCAAAACAGTGGCAAGAAATATAGCGTCGTTTGCTGTCCCTGTCGCTCTACTTTTGTAGCGTCCCTGTTGAAAAACCCTGTATAACGAACTTTTGTATTTTTCGATACTTGTCATTTTTACAAATAAAGTAGCTCATGAAGTAAAATATCCATGAAGCCCATTTATTTGAATTATTATGAACGTTTGTATTTTTGTTCGATATTTGTCATTTTATATAAAGTAGCTCATGAAGCTCCTCTATTTGAATTTTCATACGTTAACAATAATTCGATTTTGTATAAAAGGTAGATTGTACTCCATACATTATTCATTCTTTCATTAGTTGTGACACGGTAATGAGCTGGTTGTGGCTGAGTAAATTATAATCCTACATGATAGTTAATTTTATCTCTGGGTTTGATTTGCTTTGCTACGATTAGAAAAGTCAACATTGCAATATTAGGGACTGTGGTGCATGCCGCATGCCGGGTCATACTGTATGGCAATGTTGAGCTACCTTCTGTGAAAACCGAAGTTATTATTAATTGTTTAGTTTTACAAAAATAGAAAAAAATAATAAAGAAGAGTCTACAAACTATAATATTTATCCGACTTCAGCTTTTGAGTAATTTTTGTTTTTGAATTTTAACCATCCCAGAAATTTCATTGAGTCTTTATTAAACCGAAGTCTTATTCTAGTACCGGGCCAGTTATTAGCCGCTTCCTTTCTGATTTAAAACCAATAAATGCTTGATACTGCCGGCACTTGACATTCTCGAAAGGTTAAGTGAAAATCAAAGGCAATAAAAATCTCCCACCATTGCAGCCCTTCCTGACTTTGGTAAAACTTTTCGATCTTAGGAACTCTCCAACACTCACCGAGTATGAGAGACCTCCTTCGACTGACTCAAAACTCTTAATTCCATCTCCTAACTTTCACTGTCTCTTTGTAGTCCTTGTTTAAGGAATACTTTCAAAGAAGTATTCCAAACTTCTCCTTTCTTGCACAAAGTTCAATCCACTTGACAAAGAAGGACAAAAAATAACTTTTCAAACAACTTTCCATGAATACGAATACCATCCTCTAACATCAAGTATTCTAATTCCAAATCCATAAAAGTTACGAATATTAAAATACCACGTCTTCTAACCACTCAAAGTGAATCATTTAACCTGGCTTAGGGAGTAAATTCCTAAATTTGGGGCTCATTTTTCCTTTACGGCAAAGGAATGGGTTCGCTCTACCGCTCCACTAAGGAGCCCATGAATTGTAACAATACGAATCGTAGGCTTCATAAGGTCACTTAAAGTATAAGAGCTGGAACACAGTGAAACTTTTCCACACGATGCACGATGATGATGATCCTGACCTGTTATAATGGTAATCACCTGACTCCCCCTAACTTTGTGTTTGTATGTGTATTTGGCAATGCCAATGAATAATAAAGCATCACCATGAGCGCGAAGGAGTGCGAAATAAAACTTAAACGCAAGCACCAGAGGGACGACTATGAAGCCACTTGGCAGCGGCACTCCTGATGCTGGAGCATTGTGTTCTAATGAGAGGAGTATAAGCAGAGGAGTACGAGTAACCGTTTACTCTGCTGGAAAATGGGCCAACGGCAAAAGTATACCACTTTTCAATTTTTCCACTACGGAAAGCTCATTTGTATACGGGAACAGGTGTTGGATCTAAATAGGTAACAGAGGATGCTTAGGGGAACTTTTTTTTTTGTTTGAATAAAACGAATAATGATAAAATTTAAGGAATTCCCCCAATTGTGGAGGAAGAAAAGAACGGTATTAAATTTAAATGGATTGCTAAAGGACTAAGAGTACATTACACATTATTTTTATTATTATTATTATTATTATTATTATTATTATAATTGAAGGGTGAGATGCACCGCCACCTTAAGATCTATTGCGCCCCCTACAAGTCCTAGACAAAGGAACATCCCTCTCGTCATTACTCCTATTGGAACTGGTTGGTTAGAGAGAGCTTTGCTCACACCTATCGCCGGTGAGTATTCCATATATCATAGCACCTCTATCCAGAGCAATTTCCCTGAAAAACCGCAGTTGGAAATTGGGTGCTATAGGTGGTAGATCCTTTGATGTTATTTGGTATTTACGCAAGCACTTGAATCTTTTCTAGGTTAGTGCCCCACAATCCACCAGTATGTGTTTTGGAGTTTCACTGGACTCATTGCAGAATCTGCATGAGTCTTCATCTGATAGACCTAGCTTTCTTAGATGTTCTTTGAGTTTACAGTGCCCTGTAAGGTGTATGTTTTTGTGCAGGCTAATGCAAGCTTTGGACCTCTTTAGATTACCCAAAAGTTTCTTCGACTGTCTTAGGCCCTGAGTTTCTGTCCAGGACTTAGTCCTGTTTGCCTTCTTCAATGATCGGAGATCATCCTGTATTGTGTGTTTCCCTATGCCACGGAAGAGCTCAGGACTCACGAAGGGTATGGCGGGTCTCTTCCTGGCAAGCTTGTCCGGCTATTCATTCTCTTCTATCCCCAAGTGTCCTGGGACACAGTAGATGATAACTTTGAATCATTCGCCCAGTCCATTTAGTTTATGTAGGCATTCCCAGACGATTCTGGATTTGATGATCTGAGCTCCTATTACCCTAATGGCTGCTTGGCTGTCAGTCGCTAAGTCGCGTCTGTTGAAGCTTTATCAAGACTGAGTTGTGCACATCTGTCGAAAGTACAGATTTCAGCTTGAAAGATGCAGGTGTAACTGCCCATGGGTTTCAATACTTTAGTTCTGAGCCCGAACACCGTTCCTTCATCAGTTCTTGAGCCATCCGTGTATCATTTAATGGTATGAGGACTCAGCATGCAGATTCTAGATTCGTTACTCAGTTTAATGTCGAAGTTGTCTGTACAGTTAAATGTACTGATGCCATCGTCGCTAGGGAATGTCAGGAAGGGAAACTTATTGTTCGTTTTAGCGCAATGCTTATGGCTAATGCAGTTTCCTTGTCCTATTCCTTCTTTGGCCATTCTTAGAAACGTCCTATTTGCAGTTTCATCCACAACAAGATGAAGTAGAGTAAGCTCCAGTAGCACCTCTAGTGCAGTTCGACAGGTTCTAATTGCACCCGTAATGCATACAAATGCAAGTCTCTATACTTTATTTAGTAGTTTTCTCAAAGAAGCCAGATTAGTTCTTTTTGTCCATGCTATTGCCCCATAGGTGATCACAAGTCTCACCAGGCCAATACACATCCATCCGTGAATATGAGGTCGACAGCTTCATGATTTCTGACTATTCTTTAAGAAATCCTGATTGCAGGAGTCGCTATCTTGGTAACCTCTTCTCTGTATTTCTTTCAGTTGAGTTTACTGTCAAGGTACACTCCTAGGTATTCGACTTCTGGCACAGAAGTGTTGACTGTTCCTGAGAGGATAGTAGTCTTCAGATGGTGCAGAAGCTTTCTCTTCCTTGAAAATTTAAAATTCCTATTTATTTGACTACGATTGCTTTTTACGAGAACCTTATTTCTAATTTAATTAATCTCATTCAAGAGTGTTGTCAATTTCATCTTCGAATTAGGAATAAAGGATGCCACCATCCATATACCCACGAGTAGTCAAGCTATACAAGCACTGCTTCAATACACTTCACTACACTCCAAGACTTCTCTCATAAAATCAAACTCAAACTTTGGGTTTGTGCCACATTGAAGGAAATGAGACTGCGGATGAACTGGCCCATTCAGGTTCAACAGCCAAATTCTCAGGCCGGAAATCCTTTTGTGGCAAAAACTGGGCAACAATTTCAGCCTAAATTAAAAGTTGGAAAATAAACTTCAACTTTCTGATTGGAGTAATTTCTCAGGGCTTTAAATAGCTAAACTGTCAATTAAGCCTTATACCCATCACAGGGAACGTCTCAGTTCCCGTAAGAAGGAGATTAGGTATTTGAAAAGTTTCCTCTTTACGATACCACCTAAACGAGTAAGACCTGTCTAGCAAGACTCTGTTTAGAGGAGGTCAAGATGGCCGAGCACATCCTTGGTGAATGCGCGGCAATTTTCAGGGTCCGACGCTAACCTTCCTTAAAAAATTTCTCAGACATCACGGTTTAAAAAATGGGTCAACCAAGGACATAGGTTAGGTTAGGTAAGGTAAGCGGGCTGATGAAGATAGTTATATAATCATCACACTTAGGTTCATGTGAACCCATTGTGGTACCCATTGCGTTTTCCCATCCGTGATATCAGTGGCTTGGTTCCAACCATCCGAACGGTCAGACATCTCGTCGATATTTCTTAGTTTGCAGAGGTTAGGACAGTGACAGAGGAAATGGGCTGTGTCCTCATGAGCCTCTTGCATAAGTCATCATCGTTGAGCCGTAGTTTTTTTCATATGATTTCTTAGCATATTGTGGCCAGTTAACACTCCTATCAGTATTGACAGGGATTTCCTATCTTTTTGTAGGAAGAACATACTAAACTTTATTAGAAAGATTGTATGCCTCTTGGACTAAAAGAATCCTATGATCTTTTAGGTCTCAGTGTCAGCTTTGGGGCAGGATTATTCTTCAAAAATATTCAACTTATACGGTGGATATACAAGATAAGATCAGGAGTTTTCCATAAGAAGATTGGCCACCTGAAATACAGTTCTAGCACTTATACCTAGTAGGGACATAAATATTGTTACAATACAAAACGCATCCACTAGCATAACAAGAACTGGACCCACCCAAATATTGAGACTTGGAATTGAAATATACCGTTATGTTAATCATCTGTTAAACAATTTTCGTACCGGGCAGCTGCTCACAGCAGATCTTAAATGGAATAGAGTCGAAAAATCAAAGCGACTTCTTTTGAAATACGCAAACAACCTTCACAGAAAAAACTCTGTTTACAGATAAAAAAAAAATGTTTACCGTACGGGAAACGTTCAGTAATCAGAATGACAAGATTTATGTCCGGTCATCTGGTGAGGCTTTACAACAGCGGCATTCATGGTTTAGTGGGGAGTAACAGACCTCCATTTTTGTGAAAATGGGGTGAAACATCAGCTAAAGTATACCAAGAAACAGTTGTGGAACAAGTTGCTTCATTTAATAGAAATCTGTTTCAGAACCAGCAATGGGTCTATCAGCAATCTATGGCTTCAAAACAATGTTCCAGACTTTATAGGGACTCAATACTGGCCGTCTGCAGGCCTGATTTGAATACACTACACTGCAAGCTGTGCACGGTATTGGAGAACATGGTATGCCGTAAAAGATACCCTAACAATGAATCCTTAAAGACCGCGTTAGTCTTAGCTGTAACCAATTTTCCGATGGAGGAGCTACGTGCAGCCAGTGACGTGTGGCCCATGCGACTTAAGGCCTGTATTAAATTAAAAGGCGGTCATTTTGAATAAAACTTGCGTTTTTTTGTACATATTTGAAATTCAATTAATAATTAAAGAAAAAAAATATTCGGTTGCTTTAAATTAAAGTTATAAAGGAATATGGGTGCAACGGTTTTTTTTGTCCCTACTAAAATTTTAGTATGTAGATCAGGAGGGGTTTTTCTGCTCAATATGACTCAGTTTTTCCAGGTTGCTGATGATTTGTCTTTCTAATTTAAACTTGAAAACATCCATTTCTTTTATTTTCCCCTTACGACGACCAGCAACAGAGAGAACCTTCTACTGCACCCGATCCAGGCAGAAATTACTCGCCAGAGAATACTGTGTCCTAGCGCATCACTAATTCAATTCCGAACTTCAAGATTCGTCATAACCTAGATTCACCGCGCAGCTACTCCCCATTGCTGTCGTCATATGAGCGTATGTTTGTCTTTTGTACATCTCTCCTTGTTATCCTTTTTATCGTGATGACACACATGGGCGCCACTCAGTGCGAACACATACTCGTACGTCGACTATACGCGAAACGTGCCATCTGTATCGCATGTCATGCAAGTATTACCCTCCAGTGGACTGTTTACAGCACTTGATCTCTGAGTACAGACAGAAAGTGGAAAAGAACCTTCTGGGTACTTTAAGGTAGCGGAAATTTGCTCTATAATCCCACCTCCACCCCCACGCACTTCGTATTGTGTCAATTTTCCTGATTTCCACTTCAAATGGAAAGGAAAATCACGGGCATGCTTGGATGGCTGCTGCTTGATTCCATTTCGCAAAGACGACAGTTGGTGCGCTGATGGGATGTCGCCCTGTTTCTCTGATTATTAATAATGAGCTGTTCCTAGTTCTGTATGAGAGGAGATACGTAACGAGAAAACACATCCTGTGACAATTCTATTTGTGGATTAACATATACGCACGACACGATAGTACAGATGCTTTGTGAGATGAGATGTGGAGCGTGTTACGAGCGGCTTATTTCAACTTCTTAAAGTCATGCTGAGCGAGGAACAGGACGGGGATTTGCACCCAACACGTAAAAGACCGACACGTTCTTATGGGTTCACTTAATTTAAATTCAAGGGCTTAAGTTCGTGTCTTCTTTGTGCAACGTGCGTAGGCATTTTGTGCGCGTCTTTTGTTTAGCTTGAAAGATGCCAGTTTTTTGTTATTTCAATAACACGATGTGTGGGGATTCTCCTCACATCGCGATGCATCGTCTCCATCGACAAGAGCTTAGAATAGCAAAAAAATTCATAAAGAAAGTGGGCGATTGTCTAGCGAGGCCAAGTATCAGAAAACTAACTGGCGAAATACCAACGAGTTCATAGCTCTTATACTCGCGAAATACTCGTGACTATTTTTTGTCTTCAGTGATTTTGGCGCAGACTGTCCTACGTAAACTGGTCAAACACTAACGCGTTTAGTCGCTCATAACCCGAAATAAAACTACCCGAATAAAACACTACTAAATTAATATTAATAATATTTTTATATAACATATATTACTCACACCCACTTCTTGTTAGATTTTAAGTTAAACAATCAATCTATAAATATTAATTAATATTATAAAACTGTAGAGGTTTTTTTGTTGGTTACCTAATAGCGTGAAAACCGCTGGACAGATTTCGATGAAAATTTCTGTTGAAATGCTTCTTAAGTACCCGGGATGATCACAAGCTATGTAATTTTTTGCTCAGGCTACTGGTTTTTACATAATAGTCAAAATAACTGTATATCGGTGAGGAATATTATGATTATACAGCCCTAACTCAATAATGGCTTATCGGATTGAAAAACAAAAAAATAGGTGAAATTAGTAGATTTGTCCCTCAATCATTTGAGATATAAAACATCCTTCTGGGTTGCCCTGAAGCTGAGCAGTTTTCAAAACAATCAACAATTCAAAGCATCGCCCACAATTTTCCTTCAGTGGTGACCACTGCCAGCAGCCGGGCAGCAGTGGGTATCGTTGCAATAGTGTGCGTGTAAGTATATGTGCGCGCTCTAACGTGATCATATGGCTTGCACTTCAATGTGCTCTACAACCATTTGCGGCTCTCACACTCAAGCAATCTTAACAAATGAGGTGTCAAAAGAAAGAGAATTTTCCAGAGCAGTCAATTGCATTTTTAGTTTATAAATATTATTAACAAATTAAAAAAAAAAAGATCAAAAATAAATATTCTACCCAAAATGAACTCCTGTTGCTTTAAGATCTAATTCTGGTTCATATATGTACATACATATATGTACATATCATCATCACATAAATAAATCATCTGGGAAGTATTGGTTGTTCATTGATACGAAGCCAAGGTAATCACCCCAATTATGCAAGTCGTATCTCGTATCTCACTTCAAGTCGTACTCGCATCGTATTGTATTTCGTTTGTTATTATGCAAGTCGTATGCGTTGAATACGACTCCATATAAGTTGCTGCATGTTAGCAACGCATTACGTCGCACTTCAAACTGAACTTTTTCCTGTCAGTACTGGTTTCCTTGCCGGCGAGGTCCAGGAGATGTCTTATTACAACTGCTCCCGAAAGATGTCACCACAAACTCAATAGATTTATTCTTTAATGAGCACATGAAGGAATATCCTTAAAAGGAATTATATTCACAGATTGTTAAGATATAGTTGAAACGCAATAAGTGCCAAATTCATTGTGTATGTATGTATGTATATATGGATGTATTTTCCGAAATTTAAATTATAATTTTCTAACTAAAAAAATAATGGACCTTTGCAGTTTAATAAAACTATTCTGTTGAGAACCATTTGTTCATCTTTTAGATGAACGTGCAGCACACATCTGTCTTTTGCGATGCCGACATTAATCTCCGTAGCATATACCAAAGCTTCGAATTGGTTGCTGTTTTTAAGTTTTTTAGAAAGTAAAAGTAATTTAAGTAGTACAATAACTCCGAAAAACATTAAATTGTTTCCATTCAAGAGTATACAATTGTTTATTTTTCATGTTCGTTGAATTTCGTATAGAGTCACTTAAGAAATCGCAGCCGAAGAAAATACCACTAAAAACGTTCAAAATACGACTAAATACGACTTGCATAATAGCTGATATCAGCCGAAAGTCGTATGCGATGGCATCCGATTCTGTTGACAGCTGAAAAGTCATTAGCGTACGAGTATGTTCGTAGTGACACGACTTCCATAATAACAAAATACGACTATGTTCGTATGTGACTCTCAAATACGACTTGCATAATTGGGGTGAATATTGCCATTGGATGTCGCGTCGCGTCGTCCCCGGAATAGTGATAATGTTCGAGTTTTCTGTGACTGTTGTCTAATTGTGTGGGACGAATTTACCGTAAGGCAGTGGAAAATGTTAACAGAACCTAATAGGATAAACTTTAGGCATACGTTGTCAGTAGTACCATGAGGCACAAAAGCTGATGAAGTAAATGCCTGTCTGAAAAAGTCAAGTTTCTGGGGTCCAATGTTACTCAAATGCATTTGACCGTCAATATGCGGGTACGAACAGGCGGCAATCCAAACGCACACAATTTTCTCATTTGTTACTTCAAATTGGTGGAAGAACGCTTGCAGAAGAAAATGGAAAAGTAAATTTGTCCTTTTACGGTTACATAACACAACTAACAAACCGTGAGAATTCTTAGCTTTGTGAGCGAGCTATTTTGTTGCCTCGGAATGATCAAGCTCCAGCAATTGATAGCGAGATATTTTCACGTGTGGATGGTCAAAGTGCAGAATGTATGTAGACCAAGAAGTAACAACCAGCTATCTGGTCGAATTTTTAAATTCTCATATATAAATCAAAACTAAAAGTGGGTGTACCTACTATTCTTCTAAGAAACTTGAGCCCGCCTAAATTATGTAACGGCAACCGACCTAGAGTTACAATTATGCAACGACATCTAGTAGAGGCGGAAGTGTTGATGGGCTACGGTGCGTTGCGGTTTTTGAGAACTATGAAGTCTGCATTTAGGGCAGTTACATATTGAAACATTTTTGATATTGACGCAGTTAATCAAAAAATTATTAAACACTTTTATGGACTTGGACAAATACTTTGATATTTCTTCGCTCCCAGTGAAATTGTATATTAGTATGAATGAGAAACCCCTTAGACTAGAATGCGAAGCAAGGCGAGCACGGGTTCAACTAGTAAAATATATAAGTGATTGTAGGCGAATACGACTGCAAGAGTAAACGAAGGGTTTTATTCCCACACGATTATCTAAGGGTTCGACCAATATTTGGTCTTCCCTAAGGAATTGTGCATTGGCTGTTCGTCTGAACCAAAAGATGAGGCATGATTTTAAACTTTCAAACAGAGTTACCCTTGCCAGCCACTTTAAGTGAAATTCCCCATCACAGACCTAAAACTTCCCCTTTTTCCCTTTGTTTGTGGTGGAACTCCCCATGGAATCCCCACAATTATGTTTCAAAAAGCGATATGTTAGTTCGCATCCTTTTTGCGCCAAATATTAAAAAAAACTAGCTGACCCACGTCGAAAACGACGAACACTTTTACAGAGCTTAATGGGCAAAAATATATCTAAGTTAAGAAAATAACTATGTGAATTATATTTTCCAATAAAAGCTCAGTGTAAGTAGAAGATTCAATGCCTACCTCTGAAGATAAATAATTCACTATTCATATGTACTCGTATATTCCATTCGCGTGCTTTTAAGCGCCGCGCCGTATAAACTGAGTTTGAATTCATAAAATAAGCTTTAACGCATGAATTGGGAGAAATGAAAGAAAGGAAAAGACAACAACAGCACCAGCATCCGTTAGGCCCACAACATTACCATGTTCTTTTTTTTCGACATTTCCTTCTGGTGCAAATCATGTTTTCGTTGTATGTGCGGCAGATTTATTTATCTTATGTACCCACTTTCAGCCCCATTATTTGCTGTAGGTCAAAAAACATATTTTTGAAAATTTCGTTGCACTTTTGAATAATTTTAAATTGTTTCCTCAAATTTATTTATAAGATGGATTGTTTTCTTTTTTGACCTAACCGAATTCATATGCGAGGGATATATGTACATACATATGTACACGTAAACACGTTGACGTTCTTTTCACATAACATCGTAGTTCTTTTTGCTATTTCACTTTTAAACGGTTACTATGTAAATGACAATCGGTAATACCGATCGACTGAGCAATATCCGAAAAGTATCCAATTTTAGAAAATTAGTTAAAAAGTCAAGTACCGTTGTACAACTTTTAAGGCAAAAACCCGGTATGACATTTGATAGCATGTGTCTAAGTTAATCTAAATATGAAATTTTAACAAAATCGTTGGAGCCATTTTCTAGAAAATCCGCTTTTTATTAAATCGATCCCAAATGAAGTATAGGTACCTTAATTTTGGGGGCTAGGATGAAAATTCCAAATTAGCCTTGTGGTATAGTCCCACGGATCCCAGATATGAAATTTCAAGCAAATCCGCCCATCCGTTTAGGCTCCAGTCCGAGATACAGCCATGTTTACAGAATGAGCGTTACTGCTTTATTATATAGTATGATGTATATGATTTGAAAGATTTGACAGTTCTCATATATTATCTGCCCAGAGAAATTCCTTGTGATAAAGTTCGCAGCGCTCTTTTTACGAAAAACTACAAAATTTTTTCATACGCGAAGGTGTTTCGTGGTTTTTTTTATAGTTTTTTGAAATGTTTAAATATAATAAAAAAAAGACTAGTAAAAATTTATTCATAGCGGTTCAAAATCTCTTTATTGCAAAGTAAATAAAAATTGCCGAATATTATGAAAAAGAGCGAGAGAATTGTTGGGATGGTTAATTATGTTAATTTTTTTTTAAGTTATCAAAAAGTGAAAGAACGAAAAGTGCGATTAAAATTAAAGCAGATCCACCTAATACGGTATTCACACCAGGGCAAAACAGCTAATTTCGTTGCGAATTTCCAAATTATGCTTGAAATGAGATAATTTCCCATACGAATTGACATATCGAAATTATCTCATTTCAACATAATTTCGTTGAAATTCGTTCAAAATTATGTGAAAATAGAATCGAACAAACTTAATTTGAATGCAGTTGAATGATTCTGAATGACAATGACAGGACAAATTAATAAGGGAATATTAACGCTATGCGTTGCGCAAAGATTAAACAACGGATTCTTATTGATCTCGGTGATCTAAACACAAAATTAAAATTATTCAGTACTAAAAAAAAAAATATATCGCTAATTTATAAAGATATTTAGTGTTTAGTAATTATTTCCGTAAATAATCTATATGGTTGAGATTACAATTGTCAAAGCTACTGGCCCCGTTCAGCACAAGTAAAGTGATATAAAAACGAAAAATATAATGGAATAACATACAAAACACAAATATCTCATGGAATGGTTTAATAAATATGGGATGTTATCTAAAAAAAAGAAATTGAAGTTGTACGCCGCGTAGAGGCACTCTGATCAACTACATGTGGAGCCAAAGAGCGTCGGCCATAGCATTCGTACATTCATACACATATCTGTCCATTTATTTTAACTCCGCGCCCATTGCGGTACTTTTCTACAGCTGGCTCTATAGTCGACTTGATATGCACGCGAGTGCCTGACAATTGTTGATATACCCGGAGTGGCAAAACCCACATGAAAAGTGATATTTTAACATATTAACCCGAAGCAGCGCCGCATCTATCCAATGTTATCTATATAATAGTCGACTTTATCTACCCAACTGTTAAACAATAACATTCAACTATAATTATTACTATACGTTACACCTATACTTATGTATATAAAAAATAATTTAATATTAAACATTTTTATAACATGGCACCGTCATAGATTTAATATCGGAACTGAATGCATCCATTCACGAAATTAGCAAGCGTAGGTATGAACACTTTTTATTTGAAACTCGAAATTATCTCATTTCGACGTTAGTGTGAATCCCATATAACGACCCTTTAAATGCATTTGAAATGAACTCATGCATATGACTGATTTTCTAATTCGCATTCCTATTAACCCATTAGCGCTCAGAGTAATATTTTGGTTCCAATTTTGTTAATTTTTTAGTATTTTGCTACTTACCGATAGACAATTTAAGAAAAAATATTACAAAAAAAAAAATATTGCAACAGAAGTTTCAAAACTGTGTGTCCTATAAATAGGACGCTGGGCAGATATGAGGTCTAAAATTTGATACCTATGTAAATAATTTTCAGTTATTATAATTTTTTTTTTTTTTTATTTAAGGAATTTATAAATGAAGAATAAATAAATTCATAATTAGGTTAAAATTTAAATACATAAAAACACAGTGAACAAATATAAATCGGAGTTGAGTATAAGAGACAAAACTTCTTCCTCCTAACTGCACCAGCGATGATTATTTCTATTTCTCTGGTACCAAAAACTTGTGTATGACCCAAACATTCACCATAGCCATATCCTTAACTCGGGTAAAGTGCACCAGTACCATTTTTTCCCCGCTTATTGCAGTATTGTATTTGGACGCAAGTCAATCATATTTATCAAATTCACACCTGTAAGGGTTGTACTGCTTTGCCAACTCATGCTGAGGCAATTAATTCAATTCGTTTATTCTCTTTTTGTGAGTATAGTACGAACAATGGCTTGCAGGTTCAATACGATCAAAATTTAAAGGAGTTGCGACTAATTGAACTATGAAAATCTCTTTTGCAACGTCTAACATGCGGTCAAAGAAACCACGATCGTTTTCTTCATTTCAACAATTCATAATAATTGGACAGGATCTTAGCCTAGAGATTTTCCGTTATCGTTTGCATACATAGGTCATTTCGTAGAATATATGGAAGCTAGAGAACAAATTAGTTCTCTTCTAAACCTGGAATTCTCATCAGTTACATAGTCTAAAATCGGAGGTAAGACTGCAACACTTGCATCTTCGACTTTTGAATTACGTTGAAGTTGATCGAGCATATCGACAATTTGGTCAACAGTCAAACCAGCGATTCTTTTTTGAAACATGGGAGTGTGAATTGCAAAATAAATCAATAAAGGAAAAAGTAAGAACTACTCCATCAAACTCAACTATTCAGTTCAGAGCCCTTCGCATCACATTTTGATTGCTATAGCTAAATAGTATTCTTTTTACATGAGTATGGCAAAGCTAAAAGGAAGGGTTGTGAATCTCAATGGCTTTGTGTGTATTTCATATGTATCTAATGCTAAATTACGTTACCCAAAATTCACCCTCAGACTTTAAATTTGAATATAAATATAATTATATAATTAGTTTAGCGAATATTTTACAATTATAATGCAACAAAACTTTAAAAAAACGTATCAAAATGAACATTCAACCTACAAAAATGTAAAGCTATCATATCTGCCCAGCGTCATATTTTTAGGACACCTGATTGCAATCCTTTCTAGTTTCGTTAGATTTTTTATTTTTTTTTAATATAACTACCCATTTTCATATATAACCAATTAGTTATTTAAATCTGAAGTTTCATCCATTTATATTGAAAACTTATATTTTTAAAGTTTTTTTCCCCAAAAAGTGTATTATTCTACCAAAAACTAATTATTTTTAAAATTAAAAAAAGATATTTTTAAATAATATTTTTTTTTATTTTACCCTTCAATTACATAAACAATTGATAACACTTAACGTTAGAAATACAGATCTGGTCTTTTAATTATTTTCTTAGTCACTAGAAATTTTCGTCCTCAGCTGTCCTATAAATGACGCTGAGCGTTAATGGGTTAATACGTTATTCTCTTTTGTTATTGCTTAGTTACTCAATTAAGAGTTATTGACATTCTATTTTTATTTCCCCACATTTCGTTCTAGAAGGGAGTGGATTCCCCTTTTCCTCTTTCATCAAATTTTGGGCTGAAAGCCCCCACGAACTGGCAACACTGCTTTCAAATGAATGAATAAGACATGCACTGGAATTGCTGTCATTAAATTCAATCACACGAAGAAACCGTGGGTAGTGGTTAATGCTTTGGACTACTACTCATGCTGCCCGGGTTCAATTCCAGCAAACACCTAGAAGTTTTTCACGCTGCCACCTCTTTCGAATGTCTGACAAGCAATCAAAAAATAGCATTTGTGATGTGGAGCTTCTCAGCTCGTTGTTCGGAGTCGGCAAAAAACTGTAGGGCCCTTTCATTCGTGCAGAAATATAACACGTATACACAAATGGTTGCGAGAAGCAGGCCCTGGTTCACCCCGAGCTGTAGCACCACCTAAATAAAAAAGAAAGAATCGGTTTTTTCGATTCTATATTTTCTCTTTTTTTTTCCATTCGGCGATTCAACCAACACTTGGCCTTCCGCCCCGGGAAAACCCGTCTTACCAATTCGACCAATACTTGGTCTTTTGCTAAAGACTACGAACGTCGACATCAGTGGAGGTGGAAGAGAGGCTCGTACCGAACAACCCCCCTACAACGGTATTTTTAATGTTAGTCCTATCTCCACTTTTTAATATCAGATTTACAATTTAAATAAGAATTTATCCGTATATAAGGGAAATTCCCACTTGAAAGTGGATGACTGAAAAGTGAGAGCTAGAAACCTTTCTGCGGTTTTTTGTAAACACATATGTATCTATCGTAGCAAAGTTTGTCATAACTTATGAATTTATCAAATTCAAAAATATCTCATAGTCGATCGAATTATTCCAGGTTATCCACTTGCTATGGGCTCTATTTGTAGGGTTTTTCAAATTGCGTAACACGTTATCATACCAAGGAGGAGCATTATTTGACGTGATTACTTTTCTCGGAATTAATTTTAGAGAAGTGTACCATGTAAATGCTGCTGATCCATAATAGACATCAATCGTTACTCCGTTAATTTACACGAGTTGCAAAGGCAAGCATCTGGAAAATTGTTCATTTCAAAAAGACTGTAATACGCTTAAGGCTTTTGAGTACACTTATAATCAATTTTAACGCTGTTACTATTCCTTGTTTGTCTCCCATCATCACAGGCTTTTTTCGATACCACTCCCACGTCCTACCACCACCCACAACACTCCAAACTAAGTGATTTTGATTTAATCAAAAATTTCAAGTTGCCTTGATTTAAAACAACAAAATGTCTTCAAACAGGCATACCTTTTAGCCGAACTTTTGAAACCAGATTCTGTGTTGTTGAAAAGCACTCACTACACAAAAAGTCACGGAAATCGCGCAAACACGAATACCATCCTTTGACAACTTGGAAGGCACTTCACTGCACACTGAGCACACGATGATAATTGAACTGACTCTATGCAAATTCTTCGACTTGTCCTACCTGTCCCAAAACCAGTGGAATTTTACTCCGCATGCACTCGACGCGTGTATATGAACGCATAATTGATGACTGCTACTTGCTTGCTATTTAGCCTTGGCTTTCATGATGTTAATTACACTTTGGAGAAAACAATCGTCCTTGGCCAGTAAGGTTGCCTTTTTCAGGAGGACGGACACCATCCCTTACACCTTGGAAATTGCATGTCCTGTAACATGCGAAACTTTGCACATTCCCGTGGTTTGACAAGACTCTCTCGGTTCAATCGTGAACAAAACACAAAAAGGATACCAATTACAAGTGTTTACTCGAGTTCCTTTCGAACATTCCTTTTGCCACTTAATTACTAAGGTGGTGTTTCCTTAGGTGTAGTGCACGGAATAAGAAAACAAATTCATCTCAATTATTCCCTATCGCAAGGATCTGAGCGCGTTCCGTTTTGTTTATTCTGTTGTTTTCGCCTTCCGAACTGCAAACATTTATAAATGCGTTCCACACTGACTGTCGTTTTATCCTTTTTCGCGCTGCCATGCCACTATGTCGTGCGAAGTAACTACACAAACATTCTTATCTGAGTTTCTGCATCTATTTGAAAGGAAGGATTGCTTGGGAAAACTAAAGTGAACGTGCGATTATTTAAAGTCACGCGATAAGGACATTCGCCAGATAAATTTTGCAGGAAATTACTTTTTCTTTGTATTTGTCGGGGTTTCCTTTTTTTTTTGTCTTGATTGTGTGTACGCTGAACAAAGAAAGCAAAAAGGTGAAGAAAGGAAGGGAGAACTCCTTTCGGTGTTATTTGTTCAGCGGTTGACTTACGTTTGAATGGGGTATGTAGCCAAAGTGGTGGCATGGACCACGAAGTCCTAGCAAAGCAGTGAATTACGTGTAGGTAGGAAGTTCGACTATAACAAGTAGTGACGCTGCACAAACATGTAATAAAGTCAAAGTACTTGTACAATTACTTTTCCCGTGGATAAAAGATTTTGTCGTATCCTTCCACTATCGGACTGGTTTGTAGTTATACTGCAGCAAGAAATTTAATCGAAGAAATGTATTTTTTTCGCTAGAATATTCAGACGAAGGACTTTATTGAGATTGAAATTGAATTTGATATCATTGCTGGAGCGCGTGCGGTAGAAAAAGGATGAATTGGTGGATGTGGCTTAAATTACTACTTTGACCAAAAAGCTTCAGGAATTTATTCCGAATATTGAAAATACAAGTTCATTCTTGATAATCGATATTGTCCCCTAGAACTCTCCATTGATTGAAACGCTTGATCCAATCCTTAAAAGATTTTTTATAATCAGAGTTTGGTATAGGCATTCGAGCTGTCTTCAATTTTGCTATTATCTCCTCTCGGCTGCTAAAACGCGTTCCTACTAATAAGGATGCAACTCCCGGATAAGGATGCAACTCACGAGTTATTTGCCCACAAATCCGGTCTTTTTGATGAATTGCTTCACACAAACGTCTTATAACGCCCAAAAAATAAACCTTGTTGACTGTCTGATCTTGTGGCAAGTATTCATGATACACAACACCGTTGCAATTGATGAAAACCGTGAGCATTGCCTTATTTTTCGACTGAAATTGATGTGTCATTTCGGTCTGGGCTCTTTCGGTGTACGGTCACTCGATTGATGCAGGGATTGCGTTTATTTACTTAGTTACTAACATTTCGGGTTGGGCCAAGGCCTCAACCAACAACCCCTACCAGTCAGGCCGGTCCTTGGCTAACTGCCTTCAGTTATGCACTCCAAGTTGTTCGAGGTCCTTTTCCACTTGTGTGCGCCATCTTAGGCGTGGCCGTCCTCAGCTTTGCAGCGATACGTCTCAAGCCGAAATCTTTAACCAAAAGGTTTTGAGCATTTCCATAAGCAACTTTCAACTCCTCTGCCAGTTCTATGATGATCAATTTGCAGTTTTATGACAACATTTCTAGAACGACCACTACGTTCGTCATGCCCGACGGACTTATGACTTTGTTTTTGATAGAGTATCGCCAGCAACGAGTACCATCACACTTAGGCCTATAGAGGCCCATTTTGATACCAGGATCTTCGGGATATTTAACCTCGCTGCTGATGAGAACTATTTGGAGCTTTGTATAAAGCGAAAAAGGCTTCCCACGTCTTTTTGTGCTAGGTAGGTCACTAGGACCGTCGAAGAAGTATTCTTCTAGGTGTAGGAACAAAAGGTAGTCAGAGTGGTTTAAATCTTGTCTATACCGGAACTAGCATTGGTTTTATTGACTATGTCAAGTTTGAAGGACATACCTAACCTATACCTATTCTTCTTATCGGGTAGAATAGGTATTATTGTTCCCAGCTTAGCGAGCTCGTTAGCTTAACAGTTCCCTGGCATGTCTCGGCAACCAGCAAAGGTAAATATTAAACTGCTTAGCCACCCTAATACCCTATATAGGAGACCGCAGTTGGAGGTGGTCTTAGAAGTGGATGAGTCTGATTCTAGAGATTTCAAGGTCACCTGAGTATTCGAGAAGATGCTAATATCGTTAGTGGATATTACCTTCCCCTTGATCCAGGACAGTGCTTCCGAAATCGGCATATTCTTCGCTTGAAATACGGAACAGTGATCAGGGAGACTAAAGGAGAGATTTAGTTTTAATCAGTCTGAGAAAACACCTATTCCTACAACATCATTGATTTAAGAGCCATCAGTGTACAAGTGTATCAACTTGTCTGTTATAGCTCCTAAGTTATCCCAGAAGGACCTATCGGGAATAGTGGCCTTGTCTTTGAGACATCCGCAAAAACTTAACCTTACTTAAGAAAATAAAAGTCCAGTACCTCTGGATGTCCGTTCCGTTTTTTTTTTAATGTTCTGCTCATAACTCAAAAGTCCAAGTTCGAAAAGAGAATCTTACAAATTCCATCCATCCACATTTCATTAAATATGTATCTCACCATTTATTCGCCACTACAGAACGGAACTGGTGTGAAATCTTTTCAAATTGTAGCGATAAGCTTGGCCTCGTCCCCTATCCGTCCTCTATTGTTCGACTATAAAACAATGTTCCCTCAATGATCAACAATCTCTTTTCATATAACATAGAATTGGAATTTTATGTTCTTTCCACTCGACAATACATCCTGAAAAGATGAACGACTCTCATAAATATTTTATTGTTTCGAATGACATAAAAGATAGAGAAATCTGAAATTAACGGGATCCTATGTGAAAGGCCATTCGAAAAAGATATAAAACCGCAATTTTAGTGAAGTTCAAGGGCGAACTCTATCAGATTTTTATTTAAAATCGATTGGAAAGTTAATGAGAGGCCATTAATAATGTATAACGTTTGATGGTACGAGTGTATTATGAAAGGAAATAGATAATTGATAAATCAATTTATATTCACATTTTCCGCTTAGCGTTTGTTTGATTTAGATAGAAATAATCTGGTAATGACATCGCGCGGTAGCTAATCAATTTTGAATGCATTCTAATTAAGCATTTTAACAGAGGATATAATACTTCAGTAGGAAGATACAACAATATTGAATATATGTGCGGACAACTCCAATGTATATATATTTATCACGAAAATAAAATCTATCTATCTACCTATAATCTACATTTACAGCATCTATCTGTTTCAAAATTTAATTTTAAAAGTTTAAAAACAACGCACTCCACAACTACACACTAGGAACACACCCTCATAAGCATAAAACGTGTGAACATTTCAGGAAGTTTCTTAGTGACCCAAATACGTGCAGAGGCAGTGAATACGTATGTTTTGTTTCTGTAAATATGATTCCTTATACTGTAGACTGCACACGTACACAGTATCTTCTTAGAAGAATGCAACAGGAATTCGCACGCCGGGCCGGCCGGAAAGACACACCAGCAGCAGCCGCAGCATAAATACTCGTAGTTTATAATTATTGAAGTCTTAGATGCCCTAGATATTTAGATAGATAGCAAATACCGATCAATCTTCTGCCAGATGTCTCTTCGATCACTCAAATACGTCATCATAGTTGCAGTTTTCGATCAATAAATTAATGGAATTACGTGCAAGAAATAAAATTTTAGAAACTCAAAATAAAAACGATTGCCGACGCACGCTGGAATAGACAACGGAGCACCGATTTGTCGCAGCATCCGAATACAGACGCCGCCACAGACGACGCGTCGCGACGTCAGAAATAAATCAGCTTTTGTAACGCTTTTCGCAATTACAATACAAAACAAACAAAACATTTTGATAATCTTTTAGGCCGTATAGCTGGGGAAATAGAAAACAATGTCACTTTGACAACTGTCAAATCCATTAAACGATTGCACATTAGGGCCGTTTGGTATGTTTTTTTTTGCGTAGGGTAAATGCACTAGTGGTCGGCCACCTAACTTCTTTTTTCACTTTGGGCTTCTCCAGTTACTAAAGTATTTGATGAAAAACGTTTAAACAGAATTTCATTGAATGTCGAAACAAATATTAATCGATAAAAAAGAGAATTTTTATTTAAACTTTCACTGTTCTCTAGAAATGACCAAATTGATGAAAAAAGTCATATTGCGCTAGTGGTCGGCCGCCAAATTTTAGTGGTCGGCCATAAAAGTTCTAGTGGTCGGCCAGGTTCAATAAATCAATGAAAATAACATATTCAATGACCAATGACCATTTAAGGGTTTATTTGAATGCAAAACATTTAATAAACAATATTTTATTATTTTTAATAGCATACAATAAACAAAAAAACATTAAGTTGACAACAGTTTGTTGAAATCAGTTTTGTTGTATCAAATCATACCACCTATGCTTATTTTTATTTTTGCTTATTTAGAAATAAGTTAAACAATTGCTATTAATCTAAAAAAAAGATATTGAATAGCTTAAGAGATTAACAAGGTTTAATAACAAAATAACAAAAAATACATAGTTAAGGAACTTCTAAAACGTTTGCATAGACCGTATTTATAGCTTCGCTTATTCCTTAAGCTTCCCTTGAACTAAGTACAGGATTTCGTTTTAAAAATAAAGAAAACCAGGCCTGTAGGGTGTTTGAAGGGTTTTTTCCTTTAAATGTGTTTAATTATCATTTGAACAGTGTATAAGTAAATTAGACAAATATGCAGGCCGATACCAATCGAAATAGTATTCAGTGGCCGAACACTAGCTTGGTAATATCATTAGTCGGCCGGCAGTGCCCCGAAAATTTTAGTACCTGGCCGAGCACTAACATTTCTCAAACATTTGTGTGCTTAGCGGTGAAATCAGAGCAATTCATTAATAAACTTTCAAGATTGTACGTCAAAAGATAAATTTAAGCTATATAGTGCATTTCTTTAGTGCTCGGCCATGCAAGGCCGAGGACTGAAATTCGCATTGAAATGGGATGCTAGTGGTCGGCCACCCTATTACTTACACTGAAATTAATATTTTGTAATCTTTGCACCACTAAATACATTTCTTATGCTTTTAAGAACAATACAAATTCATTAAAATGTTATCAAGCAATCACCACATTTTTACACTTTCGCAAATGTGCACGGACTTATGTGCATCTACCAGCTGCAGTATTTGCGGAATAAATTCAAATTTGAGGATAGATGTGTAAGACATGTATCTGCTTGTATCTGCATCTTCACATTAAGGAAATTCTAAACGGTATTTATATTACCTGAGGAAAAGGGTTAAAGTGGCCGACCACTAGAGAGTGGCCGACCACTAGTGCCTTTACCCTAAGTGGTTAAGAGTATAATCAAATAGTATAATCCTCTCAAAGAGAAAAAAAACTTGAACAAAAGACACCAAACGCTTTTGAAACAAAACCTATCAATTTGTTTTTGTTTTCCACTACAATGAAGATTATGAGATTTCTCAAACTGTCAGACGGCTTGGTTTGACAGAGTTGAACAGTCCACCCCGAGGAAAAGGTCTTGCAGGAAATTCATCACAAGAAGAGAGCCAAATATATGGCGTAAGCAGTCCTATACAGAACCAAACGTAGCTTCTCGCAACCATTTGTGTGTGCGTGTTATTTTTTCCACGAAATGGAAGGGACCTACAGTTTGTTGCCGACTCCGAACGGCGAGTTGAGAAGCTTCTCATGACAAATGATACTCTTTGATTGCTTGTCAGACATTCGAAAAAGGTGTTAGGTACCGTGAAAAAACTTTTAGGTGTTCTTGCTGGGATTGAACCCGGGCAGCATGCGTAGTAGTCCAACGCACTAACCACCACGGCCACGGTGACCACGGCGAGAGAGCCAAATGAGAGTGAAAAAAATTGAGAGCCATGAAACTGTCATGAGTCATGATTCTATGATAGTTTACATAGCATTGCGAAAACTAGTGAGCCACCAAACAGACCTATTATTATCAAACACATTAACTAATTTAAATAACTGACATTCGGACTTATATTGAGTGCATTTGGATTTGAATATAAAGTGACAGAATTACTGCGCTGTCATTTAGTTTTGAACAAAAATGAATTCAAACACAGGAGCTGCTGGTCTTTCCGACACAAATATGAACGCAAGAAACGACGGTCGGTCAGACATCTCGGATGGTTCGCAAATTCTTTTGATATACTGGTGGTTGGACCAACATATCTGATTGTGTGTGCGCATGTCTGTCTGATCTGAAGGAAATTTCCTTTCCGAAGAGTAATTCAAGCCGTCTGGTTATTGTCGGAGAGTTAAAAATGGCTTTGTATGGAAATATTGCATTTTGGAAAGAATTTTTGGAAATAGCAAATTATCAGAAGAAAACTTTAGTCACTTTTTCATCCGATCCTATATAGAAATTCGTTTCCTTTTTCTTTCTCGTCTTTCTTCAATTTCTTCTTTTTTTAAAATGTTATTTATCACAATCCATTTGCGAAACGAAGTCTGACAACATGTTGGACAATGTGAACACTAACGACATCAGTGCGTCCAACATCCATCCGACTCAGTTTGTCAGATATGTTGGAGCATGTGAACCCTTCTTCGGCGAAAGTATAAGTGCTGTTTTCACAATTTATTTAAACCGATTTTACAAGTGGAGCGACTAACGGTAAAAAACAGGCAAGTTGACATATTCAATTTCATATTCATATATTCAGCGTTAAAGAGATAACTGAGAAAATTATTAGGGAACTGATACGAAGGAATTGTAGAGGAATTGACCTATTTTCATGGGTATTCTATCAATTTTCTTGCTTAGTGACATGGACAGATCACTGGATGAAAAGCTCGTCTTGCTTGCTAAATCCTCCACTTTTGAACGCAGTTTATTTAAAGTTGATAGCATATACCTAAGTTTTATCCTTGGAAGCATAATATGTTCCATCTCCATACTGTTACTGTATAGTTGAAATGTAAATTTATCGTGTTCAGGTATAGGGACAGAGCTCCTGCTCTAGAGTCTAGATCAAGGGTGTCCAACCTTTTTGATTCCCTGGACCACATTGGAAGAATACATCGTGTTTTGGGCCACAAGTACAGGGTGAGGCAAAAATATTGTCATAATGTGAATGTGCCATAAGGTCCGTTCGCGTACTTTTTGCACCAAATATGTGTTTTCTGTCAAACTTTGAAGAGTGGGGAAGAAATCGTCTCAAAGATGGGAAAACTACGAAAAAGTAAAAACGCGTCGAAGAACAAAACATGAAAAATGAATGTGATATGACAGATTTAAAAGATTTCATATATGTATTAGCCCAAAGAAATTTCTTCTGGTAAAATTCGTAGCATGGGGAATTTTCTTACTCTCTCGTGAGCACTCTCTTCTACGAAAAAATATGAAATTTTTACGTACGCGAACGGGTTTTCCTGACTCTTCGTAAATTTTCGTAGATATTCGTTGTTTTGGGAACGTACGCGAACAGATCTATATTTTTTGCAAATGGTGTCAAATGTCATTATGCTTTGAGATTTATGTTTAAGGCTAATAGAGAATTAGTTGACAATAAGCAATGGAACGATACACGCCAGAAGAACACGAAATTATTGTTACTGCTTATTTGGCGAATTTCCGGTCTGTTGTTTTAACGCAGCGTGAATTTCGTTGTCATTTTCCTCGTCATCCTGCTCCTTGTGTGCGAACAATTAAGCATTTGGCTAAGCGTCTCGTGCAAACTGGGTCTACTAGAGATGTCGCAAGAAGTGACCGGCCCAGTATTGGTCGTTCGACCGAGAATATCACTGCTGTGCCTGTGGCCGAGTACATCCGAGAGAGTCCACTAACATCGACGATACATTGATGCACACAGTTTGGCGTCAGTTCATTGCGTTGAATTTTTATGACAAACCTGAAAAATGTTTCTTATCAAGTGCAAACCATTCACCAATTGCTGCCTGCTGACTTACACCCATGCTCTGTTAAACCTGGTGCAAGAAGAGAATGATTTCGTATCCAAATCATAATGAGCGCCGAAGCCCAAGCTAAAATTGGGTTTCTGCGGCAGCGGAAATCCACATGAAATGCACGAAGATTCATTCCATCCAATCGAAGTGACTGCTTGGTGTGGCATTTGCGGTAAAAATGTGATTGGATCTTATTTTTTTAAGGACGCCGAGGGTACCACCAAATAGTGAGCGCTACAGACAGATGTTAGACGATTTTTTTGCTGCAAGTTGCTGAATCGGGTCTCAAGCATGGTTGTTAACAGTAGGATGGAGCAACAGCTCACACAGCTCGGGTAACGATGAAGATTTTGAATCACCAATTTCCGGGCCGTGTGATCTCCCATTTTAGCGATTTGAAAAGCCGGAAAACGAGCACATATGTGCATCAACTCAGGAGGTGGTCATTTGACCGAACAGAGCCACATTTTTGTAATTTCTTACAAAATGGCAGCCAATTCTTATTATGACATTAGTTTTGCCCCACCCTGTCGTTTAGCTGTCGAGCGAAAAATTATGTTTTCATGTTTATTAGAAACAGAACAGGAAATTAATTTAACATTGTTTTTTACAATTGATCTTACATATATAATTTTAAGAAAAATATCACTTAAACCGCCAAGTGACAAGGAACAGTGTGCCTGAGTAAGTAATGTACACAGAAAGAGAATTTACTACAGAACGAAAGACATTTCTGTTCTATTCCTATTTCTGTTGCTTGCCAAATGGGCATGCTTTAGTTACTTTTAAATATTTTTGGGCCGCATTGATACTTGTCAAGGGCCGCGGGTTGGACAGCGTTGGTCTAGATGAATCACATAAAAAGGTCTACTGCTTAGCAGTCTAAATACTTATATAATATAGTAGCGAAAAATTAAAGAACTGACGCCCGCTACTTGGGCTCCATACAGGAGAATAGACGTTGCTGCTGTATGAATAATTTTCTTTTTGATCCGTGCGTAATGTACAGTGAAACCTGGTTAAGTACCACCCTCTTGAATTCAAAACCCACAAAGCATCCTCGGATTTTTGAATCCCTAAGTAAGGGGTTTAAGTACATATCGCTTAGCTACATTCCCCATTTAAGTATTCATTGTTTCCCTTTCTTTCATAAAAATTTACATAGAATATTCCCCTTTAAAATACATAGATACCCTTTTTAATAAAGAACTTAAATCGAAACAAAACAAAAGATAATACACTTAGTCTAGTACATAATGTGGTGAGTTCTAGTACTCCAGTAAGATTGTGACGTTTTCTCTTGGCTGTCACTTTTCGATTATTAAAGGGTGATTTTTTAGCTGGTTTGGTTTTGGCAATACTGGTTTTGACAGCTGACGTGTGTTTAGTACCTTGTGTCACTGTCAAACAGCTTCAGTTTGGTTTGCAATTTAACCATGGATCGTCTTACAAATGAACAACGCTTGCAAATTATTGAATTTTACTATCAAAATTCGTGCTCGGTTCGAAATGTTCATCGCGCGCTGCTTCCATTTTATGATCGGCATTCTCGACCTTCTGAGCAGTCTATTCGGAAGATTGTGACCAAATTTCGCACCAAATTTACTTTGTTGGACATAAAACCACCAACACGTTTACGTACTGTGCGTAGTGAAGAAAATATTGCGGCCGTATCAGCTAGTGTGACAGAAGACCGCGAAATGTCGATTCGGCGCCGTTCCCAGCAGTTAGGCCTTTGTTACAGCACTACGTGGAAAATTTTGCGGAAGGATTTGGGCGTAAATCCTTTTAAGATACAGCTGGTGCAAGAACATGCCACACAGCACGCGAAACAATGGCGCAATTGCGAGGCGAGTTTGGTGAACAGTTAATTTCACGTTTCGGGCCGGTCAATTGGCCGCCTAGATCGTGCGATTTGACACCATTAGATTATTTCTTGTGGGGGTATGTCAAGGCTAATGTCTATAGGGACAAGCCCGCTTCGATTGACGCACTGGAAGCCAACATCCATGCATTCATTCGTGAGATACCGGCCGATATGTGTGAAAGAGTATGCCAAAATTGGACTCAGCGGATGGGCTACCTGAGACGCAGCCGCGGTCAACATTTGCATGAAATTATCTTTAAACATTAAATTGCAAGGTTCAAACTATCGATTCAAATAAATATTTCATTCATTTTTTCGAATTTTTTGTGTTTTTTTTTTTTTTTAAAAGTTCTCAACCTCTTAAAAAATCAAAATGTGGAAAACTATCCTACAGATGTTAATTTTTTACACAGGACTGCTTAAGGCAGAAGTACAATGTCATCTCATCAGCATAAGCGCAGGAATCTTTGCCTGATCTATATCCATACCACGTCCAATTAATGTCCCCGCTATAACCAATCGATTATCGTAGCTTCAATATAAACGCACCAAACGCCTAGAAATGATTTCTTGGAATCATCTCCTAATGACTCAAGTTTATGAAATAATAACAACTTTTAAATTTTCTTATTTACCCAAAAGAAATCTACAAGTCAGCAAAACTAGAGAAACGCTCCAAAACAAAACTTTGTAATGTCCAGATTTGGACATTTTCCAGCCACTGGAATTTCTTGATAAGCATTTTCCACACATTGTCATATTATTACTGCTTCGTTGCCAATTTAAGTTTTCTTTCATCCCTTATCTATCATAAATCATTATAGCTACATCTAAAAATAAAACCCAAGTACAGTAAAAAAAAACTTATCTATCTCATCCTTCACATGTCTTCCTGTCGCCATACGAAAACAAAGAACAGATTTTCACGCATTTCCAGTGAAAGGGAGATTTTTTTTTCATCAATCAATAAACAACAATTCATTCTTCACATTTTGTACAAATGTATTCATATCTCGCCAGACTTTGTGGGTTCCATTCGCTGTACCACCACAGCAATAATACTCAGTCAATAAATCGATCTATTAAACTCGGAAAGACACTTTTCTGTTTACTTATGCTCTAAGGATGGCGCAAAAAGAACGCAATATAAAACTAAGTATAATACGTCTATACACAGAGTTCTGATACTGACCGAGAGGAAGTATCTCTGTGTACACTTTGATCTAGGGATAGAGAGATATGTACATACATAGTAGTATTGACAGATAGACAAAATTGTTTATTCCCAAATCGAAGTGCGGGACATCAGAAACGACGAGAAGAAATTAAGCAGAAGATATAGAGGAGATCAAAGGAGATATATTCAATGGAGATTGTAAGTATAAATATGCGATTCCAACACACACAATCATTCACTCTCTCTCTCTCTCTCTCTCTCTCTCCAATTTCGCATCTGTTCCATAATCCATTGAGATTTGATAAATTTCATTACCGCTAAGTGGATTCTTTAAAACCACGACAATTACGGTTTAAGAATTACAAAGTGTAGCTGTCAGTTGAAGTACTGGATATATTTTTAAGCATCAGATTTTAGTGTGATCTGTCAAAATACATCAAATAAACGTAACGAACAACAGCTCAAGAGTTTATAACTATTTTACATATTTATTGTGGTCTTCATTTCACTCTCAATTATTTAAAACTTTTCAGAGAGCTTAAAATTCATCCACGCACTTGTAACATACAAAAAAGAACTAGAGATGTAACGAGTAACAAGTAGATTGGGCATCACTGTCTTCTCCTTTGAAAACCAATTTAAACTCTTAGGTTAGGTTAAATTAGCGGACTGATGAGAATTGGTACATCTTCATCACACTTAGGTTCATGTGGATCAATTGTGATACGTACCCATAGTATGTTCCCACCTGTTGTATTGCTGTCGGGGTTCCAATCGGCTGGACGCCCTAGGAAATTTAAGTAGGTCTGATGGTGATCCGATAGCTCGTCAATGAGTTCGAAGAAGACTTTCCCCAGGGTTCGCAGAAGTTAAGGCAGTGATAGAGGAAATGAGTCTTTTCCTCATGAGCCTCTTCGTCACCGCATCCCCTGGACATGTCAACATCATTCAGGCTAGTAATTGGTTCGGTATCTCGTGAGGACAGCTCCAGCAGAAAGCCTTCTCCTATCCCTATCCGTCAGCTCTTCCCATTTTTTTCTCAGTTCAGTTTACTATTGGCCTATCTAACCTACCTAACCTTCTATGGCTTGATGCAGTGGATTGCGCGTAGAGGTTGGATGGGCTAGCGATTGAGTGGTTGTCATCATCATCGAGAAGAAGCTTCTCCATATTGATGTCAATTGCTCCACCTCTAGCTCATCCAACCTCTTAACATGACATGCCCACAACACCGAAATGCTAAATGTGAATTTCGTCATATTGTATATTTGAAAATTTTGTTCTAATTCTATTCAAATAACAGTTCTTTTGGGAGTTTACAATTCTCAAATTAAGTACATTCATTGTTTTCCATCACTTCTTACATAAATTCGAGGCAACCAGATGTTGTCAGTGCGCCTTCGTACCTATAGTTCCTTTTATCGAAAACATTGCAGTTGTACACGATAGTGTGGCCGAAACTCGCCATCGCGCTGAGGAGCTGCATGTTTCACGGAGTTCTCTATGCAGCGAATTCTGACAAAGGACTTGAATTTGAATACCTACAAGGTTCAGTTTACTCTGGAACTGTGAAGCCCACAGACCACTTGAAGCATCGCCAATACGCCGAATGGATGCGTGAGAAAACGTCAGTCAGGATTTCAACTTTATGCCGAAAAGTCATCGTCAGCGATGAGGCACACTTTTATCTCGATGGGTTCGTCAACAAGCAGAATTTTTGGTTTTTGATGGGCGGAGTTATCGGGCCGTTCTTCTTTTATAACGAAGCCGACAAAGCTGTTACCGTGAATTGCATACGTCATCGCACCATGATAAGAGTTTTTTTGTGGCCACAATTGGAGGTTAAGAATGAATCAGCGAAAAAATTATTTTTTTCGGCAAAAGTTCGATGGTCGCATTATCTCTCGCAATGGTAGAAAAGAAGCCACCCCTGAAGAATTTATTTATATTTTGATTATCTACTGAACCATGTTCCTACAAATGTATATATAACTTGATTAAAGAAGATATTCATTTACAAAGCGACGTTTTAATTGGTTTCTATTTAAATTAAAGTCAATTATATTACTTGGCGTATTAAAGATACAGATACATAATATTGGACATTGATTCATTACGAGCATAATTGTTCCTTATACCTCGATTATAAAAAAAACGAACGTTCTCTAAGGCAAAGCTTCCAACAAAAAGTCATTCATAGAAACAATAAAGAAAATCGGCCTTAGGTGACTACCTTGAGGGACCCCTGAATAAACTTCTATGGCCGCGGAATAGATAGTTCATATAGTTCGTAAAGTTTACTTAGTTCAAAACATGTATTTAGTTCGATAGTTCGTGAACAAGACGAATACCTAACAGATCGAAAATAATAAAGAGAAGGGAGATAATGGCGAGAGTATATACACATGAAATGCATACGTGCATAATTACTACTTACTACACACATATTGTTTTGTCTTTCTGCTCAGCTCACACCACACATGCGGCAGGCACGAAGGCGCCCGCTACCGCGTCGCAAATGTATTTTTGACAAAACATTTGTAATGCGAAAGAGGGTTGGTTTATTCAACAAACACAAACACCCTTGTCTTTTGCATGGTTGGGTTGAAATTAGAAGTTTAGTTCGATTGAAAAATGAACTAAAGAGCGAAAAAGCTTGTAACTTTTGAACTAGTTCATTTAGATCACATCTCGGAGCGCTCTTTTGAACTAGTTCGTTCGTGAACTACACAAGACTAGTTTGAAATGATTCTGTTAGTTGACATTAAAGAAAAACAGGTGTTTGTTTTATAGATTGCTACACAGTCCAGCAATTGATTATTTCTGAATCTTCAGTTAAAGAAAAATTATTTTGTGGAATCGTCGTAATCAATAACAAACTATTACAAAAGAATACAATGAAATAAAGTTCAATGACAGATAGCACAAATTATTATGCCACACACTTGTTCGAAGGAAACAGATTGAAACCGTAAGTTAGTTTGAAATGGAGGTTTCCTGAGCTTCAATAAAAACCCTGTCTTGGGGTGACCATATCTCTACAGTAATAGCTAAAATCTATTCCGCTCTTAGTAATATTTCAATGTCACAATTTTATACACCAGTGCACATGAAGATAATGTTAGTAAGGACTCTGCTTATACCAAACATCACGTTTGTCCATGAAGCGTAAGCTTAAAATTCCTTTCAACAACATCACTCGCTATGACTACGGTTTGGCCAGATACGACCACATTTCTGAGGTGAAATCGGCTAACGCGATAATTGACTGTCGCTTTTTTGATTGTCGTTTTTGATTATCAACTATTCTTTGCTCTGTGTAAATCGATCGCAAAAAATTGTTGATTTATTGACATCACTTCTAAGTCTGTCAAGAATTAAATGTCATTTTCGAATTGTTTTGTTTTGAATTTGAAAGCTAGATTCAAAAACATTTGTTTACAAACATGTATAAGTACATAATATATGTATACTATCTCAAAACACATAATAATATTTATAATATTAAAAATAATAACAATTTTATTTTTCGTAGGTCTAATTTAACAAAACATCAAATCGCGATTCTTTCCGAATTCATGCAGAAACTTCTTTTGTTAAACGAAAGTTTTTTAAAAATCTAAAACGTTATGAATAGGTACTAAGAAATGGTTTAAAGGATATCCATACAGATTCGTACATACAAAGGTTCAAGGTAGTTCTGAAATATTCGCTCTATTTCGCAGATTTGTTCTTATCAGTCGGACATTTTTATAATTATTTTCACTCCTCACTCTCCTCGGCCTTGCGTTTTGGAAAATTGCAATTTATGTAAACATTGCACTTGAACTAATTTGTTTTATAGAAAATATTCTTTGCTTTCAGATCAGAACTGCTTTATTAAATTCATTGTCTTCATTACATCAGTTTCAACCTTAACATATACATTTGTAATTCTTATGTGTACATCTCTTACATACTCTTATGCATGTATGTTGACTTAATCTAAATGTGGGTACATCTACATTACTTACACAATGTCAATCTTCAAAACACCATTTTTTCTTAATATACTAACCAATTTGAAGTCGACTGCACCAAAATCCTTATGGAAAATGACATAAATGTATGAAAACGACACCTAAATAGCTGTCACCTAAAATCAACGCAAAAAAAACGATTGTCGATTTGACAATCACCTTACACAGAGCAAAAGTGTCGATTTTGATTATCAACTATCAACTATCGCGTTAGCCGATTCCACCCCTGCATACGCTAAACATATTCTTGGTTGTACACTCGATAAGTTTTTGGATTTTTGTACACTCAAGTATCTTCATAAAATTATTATCAATAAGCAGCCTCGTTATTTATTTGAAAAACTTAAATTTTTACGCTCGAGCCGGTCTCTTAGTTTGATTCACCTGCGCGTATTTTACCAAAACTAGGAGCGACAATTTTTCTCAGTTGTACATAGATACATTACGGTATTACGCATAGTAATTTTCTAAACTGTTTTTTTTTACTCTAGCTGCTTAAATTAAATTATAACTCGATTGTTTATTTTGTATTTTGAATTGTATAGATATAGATTATCATTCTCAGCTTAAAGACGTTAATAAGTCTTTTATGAATGATGTTAATAAATTAAATAATAAATAAATAAATTAGATAAATTAGATACCATGTTAAAGAATTGGGAAAATTGGAAGTTATCGATTTTATTCGATAAGTACTCTGTGCGTGTCACAATTAATAGAATTTTACATCCAAAGAAAAAACATTCAACTGACAGAAGGACTCACTGTGACCATTTAATATACATACATCAACAAAACGTTTCAATTGATTGGCAATGACAAACGACGATTAGGTGTGATTATAACGTATTTTGTATTTGGCACTGCTGTCAATTAAAGTTTGAGTGGGAAAACCTAATGCCAACAGGTGGCTTGGTTCGGTTGATTCACGGATGACCTTAACATCAACGAAGAGTGACAGATTGTATATGTAGGTCTTGGAGGTATTAAAAGCGTTTTTTTCCATGTAAATTGACAAATTGGATCTTGTGCCTGATTATATTTTCTTCAATTTACCGGCGGATTTAGAGAAAACATAAATAATAAATCTTTTTTTTTTGGCAACCATCTGTAGCATATCCCCTATTGTTTTTTTTTTGTTTTTATTTGTCATCCGAAAATTAAACGACAACTTTAAACTTGCACCTAAGATGGCACCCACGCACTTCCAGCGCCACTGCACGCTTAAACTTACTGAACGAAGGAAATGGATCGTGAATAAAATGTCTGAAAAGACTGGTGTTGTGTGGTTATGTGTATTGCATATAAGCATGGACAATCTCGAATCATCTTCCTATTCCTTTGTGACAGTGAGTGCGATAACCCTCAATTCGAGTGAGTGTAAGGTTAAACAAAAGAAAAAAAAAAAAAAAAAAGTTTTTCTGATATCCAAGTGTACTTGGCGTAAAAACAGTTTATCAAACTGATTGACCAATAGCGATTAATAGATTATAAGCCCAAAAAGTGCATAATTATTAAAGAAAAAACCATAGCCTAAACGTACGCAAGTGCTTTTTGGTCAGAGATTTGGTCAAAGTACCACGAGACGCTTATGCTACAGGTACCTCCGCTACAACCTCACTCATTTGCATAGCGCTACTAAATCCGAAGCGCACCACCCACTCGCTGTCACAAAATACGGTTCAATCCTCCCCATCCCCAATATACGGTGGGAATTAATTTACGAATTAAGGATTGCACGTGCTTTGCCTCTCGCTTCTCACGACAATGACTCTGGAAAGCCTGATAAGAAACATCATCGACCACAAAAAGCAAACGATCGGGTCGAATCGGAACAGCTCGATATACGATTAGCGATCCTTGCAGAAACCGCCGATTTGCCAGACCAGACCAGACGCATGTGCATTTTCACTGCACTCCACAAATTCCTTGCATCGACAACATTATACCCAGAAATGACCCAAGCAACAGCACATCTATTTTAGTTATAGTATCATTTTTTCCGCCTTCAGCGCAATCATATGTTTTGTATGTTAAATTTACATATTATAGTTTAAGACAGGTTAAGGTACTCCCAGGTAAGGCCCTCAGACAATGCATATATGCTTACATTCCTATAATATAAATTTAAATTCTTTCAAACAGTCAACAAAGCAGCAGGACATACGATTTTGTGCGCACAAGAACGGAGTCGACCAGCTTTAACACGTAACAAATTCAACCAACAAAATAACAATTCACATCACATCTATACCATAATCCAAGTTAACACAAACCAAATTATATGAACAGAGTAGAGTAAGCAAAACATTTTCTTTTGGCCAAGACATATCACACTTTTGTTCGTTCTTATATTTTGCTTTTTTTTCTCATTAATTATATTACATGCATAACATATATTACATATATAAGTACCTACCTTCATATTAAAATTACCTAGTTGGATTAGTACATATATAGAACTAGCATTCCTTTGAACTACCATCGTTAAGTGTAAATAGCACTAGTAGTGAAATCCTTACATCGTGAAAACAAAGTATCGAATATTTAGTTAAAAGTTCATTGTTTGCCGTAGTGAGCCGTATGCTTCGCTCCTTCCTTAGTCAGAGAGAATCGCGCTTAGATGGATGATGCGTAAAGTAGTTTCTAAGTAATATCAATAAAAAAAAAACTGCAGAAAAATGAAATTGATCTTTGGTTCGACGCAACTAACCATGACGTGGTAAACATTTTTTTTGGTGATGCGCGGCAATGACTGGTGATAAAAAGTGAAGTGAAGGCGTAACATCCAAAGCAAAGGGGCTACCTGATCCGGCGACCGGTAGTCAAGGAGCAGCTGACACAATCAGCTGTTGCGGGTGGGCATAGCCGAACGTGCAGCGAGAGCATATACCGCTGCATAGTCAATATCATCTGACTGTTCTCTTCCTCTTAAATTTTATTTTTGATTATTCTCTTCTTTTTCGTTCTTTCCTTCTACGAATCGCGAGTTCATTCGAATTCCCGCTCTTTCTTGTCTCTTCTCCTTTCGGTTTATTTTCTCACGTTTAAACTTAAGTCTTTCACATCTCCTTCAGGGACAGACGGAAGATGACGTCTCTTCTCTTTTCTTTTATCCAGATAACATGGATAATTGGCACGATCATTTTATTTGGTATCGAGGTTAAAAGCAGAAAGAACCCCCCCCATATCCGACGAGTTTCAGCCCGGCCATCCGCAAGCGTGCCACCCTCTGCTTCAAAGGATATTTAAACACCTAACCTCTCCTCTCGCTACACATCCCTGTTGTACGCTCCACGTGCTTCTCTAGCAAATCAAAGTCTGTTCAGTTTTTCAATCACTTCGCAGATCTGTTAGATTTCTTCAATCCGCTGATGAATGTCCATTCAAAGATGTAATCAATTTAAAAGAACCACCGCTGGCTGAAAGTAAATAATTCGAATAAATGTGGACAGAAACCATTTGCAGGAAGGATACTGATACACGAGTTCTCTCAAAAGTGATTCTTCGCTTAGGTGTAAAAAGGAAAATCAATTTGCACCTAATTTTGTGGAACATGTTCTATATCCATCCGTTTTGGTTACTTTGAAAAATACTATTTTTGGATGCTTATACTCGGCATGCCATTTAAATTGCGGAAATTGCCGCTTTCTGTTCTTGTGTACTGGCAGTAGGTCTAAACTCACATCGTCATCCATTAGAACAGTGGCAGCTAGAGGATCACCAACCAATCGACCGACATCCGCTTATAAATAATCAATTTGATTTGCGAAATACATAGCTCTCGCGTGTACACACATAGATACGCGTACGTAGGTGTATTATACTTGATAAATAATTCAGTAGAAGGCGCATAAAGAAAGAAATCGAGCGCTATTCACAAACATTGTAGCGGTGTGTATGTGTATCCTTTTTTTTTGGTTCCATATTTAGTTCTGCTCCCGAGGGGTGGGAAATTTGACATTTTTTTCCTGCAATTCTTCTGAAATTGAATTATTGATGTGGGCATAGTTTTAGATGTTAGGAGCAGATATGTATTTTGGTTCGGATTAATTTAGGGATATTTTCTTTTTCTCTTTCCCAGGGAATATGAGTTGATTTGGGTATTTTTATTTTAGGGAATACATGCGAGAGTATTTATATGGTGTGCAATGAAAGGAAGGTCAGGTTGAGTTTGGGTATTTTTAAAAACAAATATTTGTTTTCTTTTTTTTTACTATTTTCGATTGACATTGACATGTTTTAAGGGAGTTACGTACGTGTAGATATGAGCACTAGAAGTCAGTGAAAAAAATGGACTCTCTTTGGGTCTAGAAATATCTGTAAACGTTTTTCAGTATAAGCTTAATCAGATGAAATAATAAACGTGCGGAAAATACAAATGACAACCAAGTTGATACAAGATCTTTCGATTAACTCCTAGTGTTGAATTCACTACACTGAAAGGAGTTTCCCGTTTCGAAGGAGGTTTCTGTCAATTTACGAAATGACGTTAGCGAAAAAAGGCTCTTGTCTAGAACTACCTTTAATGGTATAAAGTGTTGTGCAAAACTTTTTGGAGTTTCGTTGAAAATTATTCCTTGATAATAATTCTAGGGAACAGGACATGGACAACACAAAATCTCACGTATAGCTTTTGGAATGCTCTCCCATTCGTTCTTCAATGAAGTAAGAAGTGCGTTTTTAAATGGGTGCATCCCTGAACCCATAAGTTTTCAATAAGGCTTAGATCGGGCGATTCGTAGGGCTATTCTAATACAATATCTTTCATCGCATAACACATCCAAAGCAACTTTAAACAATGCTTTGCTTCATTATCTTGTTGAAAGACCCAACGCAGTGTCATCGGGGTGGGATCACAATCCCGAAAACAAAAACCCCGAAAACCCAAAATCCTGAAAATCCAAAATCCCTTAATTCTTTCGTTTAACGTCTCATCGCTGAAGAGCACAGTTTTCCACTTATGTTATGTAGTTGCGGGCCAATTTTAATAGTTTCTTAAAAAAACTCCAGTCTAATACAATACTGTTGTTACTCAGAATTTGTAAAATTTGAGATATCATCATATTCAAACGTAAAATTCACTTCCCTACGTGTAATTATAAGCTGTCGTTAGAAAAGTGCAAGAAACAAAATATTTATTAATAATCCTAGTAAGTTTTTAATTTTTTTAATAATTTATAACAGGAAGTAAATACTCAGTTTTTCGATGATTCAGAAAGAAGTCACATTTGAGTTCCGACAGTATTGCATTATTAGTGCGATATATGAACCAAAATTAACTCTTAAAACAACAGTAGTTCATTTTGGGTGTCTTTCTTTTGACACCTCATTTGTTGAGATTGGTTGATTGTAAGCTAATGCTTTCGAACGATGATTGTAGCACATTGAAGTGCAAAACAAATGATCATGTCAGAGGGCACACATATACTCAAACACACACACTATTGCAACGATACCCACTGATGCACGGCTGCTGGCAGTGGTCTCCACTGAAAGAAAATTGTGGGCGATGTTTTGAATAATTGTTTTTAATATTGCTTAGATTCAGGACAACGAGAAGGATGTTTTATACCTCAAATGAATCAGGAGAAACTTTACTATAAATTCATCTGTTTTTTTTTTTTTTTTTTGATTTTCTATCCGATAAGCCATTATTTAGTAAGGGCTGAATAATTATAATTTTCCTTTCAAATATGCAGTTTTTTCACGATTTTCTAAGAACCATGTCATTTTCCGGTATAAAAAGTATAAATGATCTTTACCAAGAACATAAACAATCATAAATGCGTATAGTGGTTCTAGCGTGATGCGCGAACAAACAGTTTTTAATCTACAGTTTTATTATTATGTATATAGATTAATGGTTCTCGCCATACCTAATATCTGAATGCATTTCTAGGAACAACCATGGTATATTTTTAGGAGTTAACACCATCACGCCAAAGATGTTTACACACCAATTACGAATTTAAGTTTGGCTCGTTCCTTTTTAATGTTTTGTACCCAATTGGTAAAACGGAACACTTATGGAATCACCTCGGTATCTGTCTGCATTTTCTCAGAGACTATTTGACGTAGACAATTGAAATTCGGAACAGTTGTATAATAGTAATTAGTGGCCAGAATACAGAAGTGAACTTCAAATGTTGAATTTTGACTTTGGTGGGTAAGTTTTGGGAAGTTTAAATTTTTTTTCATTTAACCTAACTCAATTAAAAATTTCTCAATAATGAGAAATTGCTTATTTGTCGAAAGTTGTGTATTTTTTATTAAAGTTTTGTCGTTGCTTATGATTCGCAGATTTTTTTTTTCTTTGCAGATGTTTCTTATTATTCATTGTTTGTGCGATCAATTTCTTTATGTATGCGGTACATGCATACTGTATGCGTGAAGAATCCTAATCCATCCTACTGCCAGTGTTATACTCGTAGGCCTTTGCAGTACGTTTTTGCATTAACTGAAATTGATCGGCTTCTAGATCATCTGAAGCTAAGCAAAACTATCTATTTTCGGCCATTTACATATTAAAAATGTTGAGACAACGTAAGTTTTTATTTACTTTTTCACTTTTCTTTTGTCTAAAATTAATTCAGCAAGTTGAAAAGCATGGAAATACGATGCTATTGTAAATCCGGAATTTTTTAAACAGTCACGTTGTTTTTGATAGAAATAATTATTTGTAAATTTAAAATAAATTTTTCCAGTAGAAAGATATAACTATACATCATATCTCTGTATACCGATTCCTGTAAATTGTGCGATAACACATTGTTCATTATAAACGAAATTGAAATTAAAATTAATTAAATTAAAATTGTTTGATAAAACATTTAAACATTTTTTTTCTTTTTGTTCGTAAGTTTAGGCAATGGGTTTTTTTTAATTATCAAACAATTTTAAGTTGTGTCTTTCGGTTCCTTAGAGTTCATCAATGAAAAATGTTTTGCACAACACTGTAATTCGTCAAAGGAAGGCAGAGAAAATGAGAGATGAACTCAAAAGTGATAACGTCAATTCTCGAAAATATATAGCGACAGTTGAAAGGCCTGCTCATTTATATAATGCCAACAATGCTTTTTACTCACTGACATCACTTCTTTTATACTTTAAACCATTAGCCGCTGACTTTACAGGTTTATTCAGGGAGACATACCATTTAAAATCACTTCTTTTACATTCAAAAACTGCAGCTGACATCATGTCCCCTATTTACTTTAAGATCAATATACTTTCTTTTTTCGTAATAAGGCTCAGTTTAAGCAATCCCATGCGATACCAGTCCCCTTGCAGAAAATGAAAACACCAAAAACACGTTATTTTCTCCACCTCCACGTGAGTTCTGTTTTTTTTTTTTTGCTGTTTTACATAGTGGAACATGTCGGTTGACCTTGGGATGTACGTACATACAAATACATACTCAAATTTTCCCATTTGGTTGGGTGGATATTTTTGGTTTACTTTCGATGAAAATTAATTTTCATGTTTGCCTTTTATTTTATTTTTATATTACTTCCTGCCTCGCCACCGATTTTGTCATGCACATGAATTCTGGGACTTAGCGGGCGCGCGTATATTTATAAATTGATTGAAAATCGTTCTGGCAAATATTTATCATAAGTAACTGTAACTACTACACGCCATTAAATAATACGAATTTCGGGGGAAAAAATACAATTTTTAAATATAAAAACAAAAATTGTTCTCTTATGACTGTCAGGTCACATGCTGCGACGTTACGTTACGTAACGCAATGCATGTCATTGGGTTGAGTTCACATTCGAGTGTAACACAAAAATGCATTCATTTCCTCTCTGTCAGACTGGATTCCGATGGACAAACTGATTGACGAACAATAAACAATAACACCGCATACAACCAATCGATAACAAGCAACCGTCAAACTGTTCACAGGACAAGGATGAATTCTAAGAGTGAACGTTCAAAATTCCATTCCAATGGTGAAAGGATTTATGACCGGAAAGTTATTGGATATTTTTTTTCCGGTTAACTGTTGTGTATTCTACGTTTTTCTACGTTTCGTATTGGTTATCATGGAATCCATGGCTGGATGGACTTATTTTTGAGAAGAATTTCACGCATGCATTGCCTTAAAGTGGACCGTTAAATCGGTGGAAGCAAACAAAAAATTGTTGTATGTGAAATTTATTATGCATGACACGGCGGATAAATTATAAATATTTCATATTTGGGAAGTTAATTGTTTATTAATGTTTTGTTTATTTTTTTTTTTTATCGGAACTTAAACTGTATTGATTTTTAACATTTGTTTTATATTACGACATAAAAAAATGCATATGAAGAACAGTGCGTGTGTTTAAATGAAGTAGGACTAATAATTTTTAATAGAAAATATGAACAATCTCGGGTTATGCGTTTATTGGGAAATACATCTCGAGGACTCTTGGCTCATACATTCAATATTAAGGAGACTTTCAGTTCAACCAACGGACTCTGCTCAAAAGGTCCTTTCTCTGTATAATATGGGTTGCCAAACTTTCAGGCTATGTATTCGACTTTCCGCTAAAATAAGTTACGCGTGCTACCTACCCATTATTTTTACTTGGACGAAAATGTACATAAATATATATACACCATAAGAGGGTCACTAGCCAGAATTGATACGCCAAACTACTTGCGAAAGTTTGTGTCCAGCTGCTTCACCAATAGAAGATTGAGATATGAAACCGAAAAAGGAGAAGAGTACTATAAAGTCTCCGCGGGAATCCCACAAGGATCAGTACCGGGCCACCTACTTTGGACTATCATGTACGATGGAGTTCTGCAATTAACACTGCCACCAGGAGTGAAAAACTTCGGATTCGCCGACGATATCGCCGTTGTTACTGTTACACAGAGCATTTGCGAGATACAGTCAGCTATGAATGGAGCAATCAACCTCATCAAAGACTGGTTAATATCCGACAGCCTAGACTTATCAGATCACAAAACGGAAGCTGTCCTAATACTCGGCCGTAAAAATGTGGAATACCTGGACATAAGGGTAACAAGTCAATCTATCAGATCGAGAGACTCTGTAAAACACTCGACAATAGGCTTAGCTTCAAGCCTTACATTGAATATTCAGAAAAAAAAAGGCGTCAAAGCTTCAAGCAGCACTTTCCGGATTTATGCCAAACAGGAGGACCCGGGAATGTTAGAAGAATCTAAATATCCAAGGTAGTAAGCTCAGTCCTGTTATTCGCTGCCCCAGTTTGCGTGGGGACCTTAGCGACAGAGGAAATAAGGAGAAAGTTATGGTTATCAGAACGATTTTGGCTGAAGCAGCCCTTGTCATTACAGGGGTGGTCCCCATCGATATCCTTGCGGACAAGATGCAAATAATCTATAACAGCAGAACTTCTAGTAACCAAGAAGCGATGGTCATCAAAATGATCAAGGAAGAAGAAAGAGTGACTTCAATGACCAGGTGGCACAAGCTCGGTGGGACACCACTACGAAGGGTAGTTGCACGTACAGATCCTACAGATCCGTACAGTTCCTATGTGATCACGGTGGCTATCGGAAATACCTACACCCTTTTGGGGATGATAGCTCACCTTTTTGCGCAAATTGCCCAAATCAGGAATAAGATACAAAGCACGCGGAATTCCATCGAATACGTTTTCTGGGATGGAGTGCAGTGCATTATTGTTAAATATTTTAAGAATGATATTCATGTATAGCATATTTCTCATGCTATATATTATAAAATAAATAAAAATAAATATTTGGCTTCAGCAGTCCTAGGTAGAACCAAGCCTAAATTCCCGCAACCATTTGTGTGTACGCGTTATATTTTTGCACGAATGAAAGGGACCTACAGTTTTCTGCCGACTCCGAATAGCGACTTGGGAAGCTTAACATGACAAATGATACTCTTGAATGCTTGGCAGGCATTCGGAAGAGGTGGGCACTGTGAAAAACTTTTTAGGTGTTTGCGGCGGGATTCGAACCCAAGACCGCTGGCTCTATAGTCTACGGTGCCCATTATTATATTATATGTTTATAATGTATATATTATATTATTCCTTTATTTTATAGTCGTTCGGGGCAAAAATGCGCATTTTGGAATTCGGGCTTAAATTCTGAAAAATTTACAGCAGATAACAAACAAATGAGCCTATTAGTTGGTAGCTCTATATTTTAGGAACAAATTAATACAAACATATTTTATTATTATTATTATTATTATAACTTTATTTATATGTAAGTAAACTACAAAAGTAATACATCTAAATCAAGAGAGCTCTAGCTGCGAGGGCTTTCGGCTCGAAAAATATTTTATATTTTTTTAATATTTCATATGTTCTGATCAAAAAACCAAAGTAAGTCAAGTTGCGCACTGTATGGGTAAGAGTGCGCAACCAGTTTAAGTCACAGTTTTCGTAGTTTAAAAGGTTTGAAACTGGGCTTTCGCTTAAACCAAGTTATTCGGCAGCCTTTCATGGGCTGCTTCCATTTTAAATCAACTCGCAGGTTATCAATTTCCTTTCCATTTGTGTTTGGTAGATACGAGGGATTTTTCTGGAAAAACAAAAATAGAAAAATAGTTCACCTACGAGCTACCACCTACCGCCTACGACTGTGATGTGCTCGTTGCATCTTTCGATAGAAGGTTATAGCCGAAAAGTTGTTATTATTATAAAAAGTTAAATACTGGGTAAGAAAGCACTGCGCACTCTTACCCACAGAATGACTGCGCACTCTTTCCCTAGACGCAACTTTTTTTTTCATTGTATTTAAAATCCAAGAACGAATAATATTCTCCACTAAAATGGTATCCTTAATCAAACACACATACATATATACTGTTTATGCTTACATACTACTTATGAGGTATTGAGTTGCCACGGTTTCCTGACACACTTTTAAAAATTAACTTTTTTTTTAACAAAATCCGGCTTTTTTTTCCTTGTTGATTTTCTTTGTACTGTCAATTGGAAAATTTTCGTAGAAGTTGTTCTTCATTGGCAGTTAGTGAAGCACACATTTTCTTATTTAGCGATTTCTGCTAAATCTTTCATAGCTGGAGAAAATGGCACTGCGTACTCTTACCCGCTGCGCACTCTCTTTTTCTTTATCTTGAACCTTTAATTTTTAATTAAACTTAGTAAATACTATCTGGATGATACTTGTGATAAGATTTTAAAATCTTGAAGTATTTTGTTAAATTCTTTTGTTAAACGAAATAAATAAATATAAATAGTGAGCACAATAGACCTAAAGGTTGCCCTTCTTCAATAATACAATAATATAATGGCAATGAACTCAATGAATGTATTCGAAGGCTACCCCTCACTGCTGTAAAAACATAACAAAAGTTAATCCAAAATCAACAATCGACTTAACAGAAGCGAATCCAATGATTATTATTATCCCCTTATAGGAGCTCGTATTTATAGCGTAATCTGGGCTAAGCGATTTCAAGGATATTCGAAAACAAAAACCATAGTCAACACAAAGAGAAGCCTTCCTAATGATACGGTAAATGAGCTCTGACTTGTACACGACGGGAACAACATCAGACCGATAAATCTGAATCACGCAATCATAACCAGCAATCTTTTATTAATTAAAAAAATATTTTCCTAGGATGAAATCCTTGCTCGCAACATACACACACACACACTGACACACAATCAACATCAATAACGCATGGAACTACCCACCAACATGTTTCAATGGCGGCCAGCTAGCTGATCCGACTAATTGACCCAGTTTGTGCGTAATTAAGGCTAAGAGAGCGAAACACATACACACATACACCACAAATGCCCAGCAGGACTGCTATCGGAATAAATAAATTGATACTGCTGCAGTAGAGTAGCACCCTCGCCATCATCATTATCATCATCATCACCATCATCAACAACAACAACAAGACCCATCAGTAGTATCGTCATGTCCAGACTTTGCATTCTTTCGCAACTCTTAGTAGAAGCACGGAGCCATTACTGGAAAGTACCTTCCACGTCCACCGTCAACAGCAGCATCGATAACAACAACAATTATTGTGTGATGCTCATGTGGATGGCATTAAAAATCAATACGAACACCGTACTCGTACAACTGTTTCTGAAGAGGTGAACTCTTGAACAGCTGAATCAATCAGCAATAGAAAACAGGATTCAACAGCGGCAGTAGTCAACAACACAAGGCAACAACACTCAATATCACATGTCCCGAAAGGACGAGAAGAAATCGCAATTAATCTGGAAGACGGTGGTTACATGTGAGATTTTCTCTTACCGAGTTAAAAAAAAAATCGGAACTCATGGTTTCTGCGTCTCCTGTCAAGGATTACAACAGCTTCATGACAGTAATCTGAATAAGGAAAGATAGGTGTCATGATTCATCCACCACAGTTTGAGTGTTTTCGACGTAAACATGGATTTTTTTGACTTTCGACTTGGATTCGGCGTAGGAAAGGGTTATAAATGCTTTCGGGATTTTATCCTAATCAAAAAGTTAGGAGTCCATGGATGGGCAATGAATTTTTGGATGTGAAAAAGTTGATTTTTTGTTTAAAAAAAATCAAATATTTTATGAATTGAATAATGACGAGTACGAAAACGTAAGGAAATATGATAAAAAGTGGATTACAATTGGTTTGAAGCTGGGGAAAGTAAACAGTTTTGTTAAAATTATTTCGTTAATAGTTTACTCAATTGTACTCAATATGAAAATGCACTAAAGTCTAAAGTAATCAACAAAATTCTGACAAATTTGATGAATTTCATTAGTTGGTCTTCATTCATCAATACCGAAGCTAGTTTGTGGTTCGGTCGCCCCCAAAGGCTCGTAGCTTTTTTTGTCTGATATTGGCGCGCATGATGATTGGTACAAGCCAAATGGATTTTTATGTGTGTGTAGGAAGTCAGCACCGTAGCGCAAGTGGTTAGTGCGTCGGACTACTGAGCCAGCGGTCTTGGGTTCAAATCCCGTCGCAAACACCTAAAAGTTTTTCACAGTGCCCACCTCTTTCGAATGTCTGACCACGGTTGCCAGGTTGGGCTATTTGTCGCCAATTGGGCTACAAAAAGTTCTCGTCGGCGACAAAAAAAAACAAGATTTTGATTTGTCAAAATTTGGGCTACTTCTATTTAATAACAGCGATTTTTGGGCTCCATTGAAAATAAAAAAAAAGTAATCTAGAACATTAAATTACGCACATATTTTAAATGTTTGTTACAAAATATTTATCGCAATTGTGAATCATTTGCAAACCAGAATTAAATCAAATATAACTTCACTTCTGTCGCCAGAGGTCACAATGAGCTTTGTAAAATAAAGAGTTGTTCAGCTTCCTTTCTCTTTTTCACTTATGGAATATATAGAATATTATTTGAAAGCATATGTGGCTGTCTCTGTGCAAATTCGAAATCGAACTTTACCGTGTTCCTTGACTGCGTTCCTCTCACAACATTTCAAATTGGTTATAGCTGGCGATTGGCGAGTACATATTAATATCTGTGGCCAAAAGGAAAAACAACATAAGTCGACTTATGTCGAAAATGAGTTTTTTACACCAAAGGATGCGCAATATTAGATTCTATTTGCCATATTTTTCTCTTATTTTTATCTGAGTTATAGACCAGCAAAAAACAACATTAGTAATTTTCCCGTATAATAAGCATAATGGAAAAACAGCATAAGTAAAGATTTTCCGTAAGCTTTTGACATAAATATTCTTATGCTCCAATAGTTACTGAAACTAACGCAACCATAAGTATTTGTAGAAAAATATCCTTCTTATACGATGCATAGTTTTTTTCTAAGCTAACATCAAACCTTTCAACTGCTCTCCTGAAAAGTTGTAAAAAACTACTTATGCTGTTCTGTTCTGTCTTTTTGCCACAGAATTATTTTGCTAAATCGGGTGCTTAAATTTAATTACATACGTGAGTAATTCAAATGGGAAAGTACTCAAAATATCTCAAAAAATACACCAAATCTGGGAAAAACTTCCAGAATTTCAAGGCAAGAAAATATGAATTAAATTAATAACTATTAGTGACATATATTTATATTTGAACAAGGCTAGTTAATTCTGTAAGGAGTTTCCGGTAACTAAGAAAATGTTATAATTATTTAACAATGATATGTATCAAAACCAAATTGAAAGTATAGAGGAGGAAATGTTTGCAGAAGACTTTTTAGAGGCTTTGGATTTTTAATTTTTTTATGTATTAAATTATTTGTGTATTATTTTATTAATTATTATTTAAATGAAGGCCAATTTTTGCATTTTTGAGTTTTGTATTTTTGTTATTTTTCCAAATAAATACTTTAAAATACGTTTATGTGTATTTTAGTTCAAATATTGGATATTGTAAATGTCATTCAAATAATTATTGGGCGATTTTTGGGCTACTTTTGGCTACTGCGATTTTGGGCTACAATTTTTGGGAAATTGGCTCCTTCGTGTCAGGAAAACCTGGCAACCGTGTGTCTGACAAGCATCAAAGAGTATTATTTGTCACGATTGAGCTTCTCAACTCGCCAGAAGCAGGCCCAGGTTCACCTCGAGCTGCAGCGCCAAACTAAGTAAGTAATCGTAAATTTGGACATAAGCCACCTACGATAGGAGGCTAATACTTTGTATCTGGTGGCATAATTGATTTCTCTAAAAGATAGGACCGATAAAGTAAGGAATTTCAATATGGCGGACTTTAGATTTAAGATGGCGGCCATAAATGACGATTTTTACAAAGTCAACCGATTTGGACCAAATTTGGTATTAAGTCAGATTTGCAAAATCCAAGATGGCGAATTCGAAATATCGGATATATCGGATATAAAATAACAAATTTCTCGGTACCGTCAGTGTCCGGTTATGAGAGAGTTCACTGTATTTAAGGCAGTAAACTTTGAATGAAATATTTCATTGTTTATACCCGTTTTTTACCCGAGGAAACCTATGTAACCCCTTAAAATAACAAAGGAACGGCGAACAAAACTGCATCACTAGATTTTCTGATTTTGTTGTTTGCGTGTCTTCGGACGCAATATCTGCAAGTATGAAGAGGAAGGTGAATCGATCCAAAATCTTATATGCTTATGAAACACGCCTCCACACCCTAGGCCACAGATTCTTGGAAAACGTTGCAGGGCTGGAAAACTCACAAATACCGGATCTTCAGGATTCACCAAGAGCACACGGGAGTCATACAGAATCCCGAAAACCAAAATACCGAAAATCCAAAATCCCGAAAGTGAAAATAAAAATTTGTTTGTGGGAAAAATAAAACTAGTATGGCCCGTGGTCGAAATTCGTTCTATTGACAAAGCAATATCTGATACAAGTCCATATCGAACGCAATTCCCATTAAAAACTTATTTCAGAACGCTCGTTACGTTCCGCGTAAATTGTTTTTAACTTTGTTTTCTAACGTAACGTTTTCTTATTCTTTGGTTTTCACCGGAAATTATTTTCGAGATAAGTATATACATGATAGGTACATGTTTTCACAGGGACTCGCTCTTCGTCTAAAAGAGCGATCAGTATACGCCAATGTGTGAAACTAAAATCTAATCTATCAAACGGAATGAGATATGATTACACATCTAAATGCACATTGCACATTGTGAATCGTAAAATATCACAACACTAACGCCAACGGGAATGGATAAACATTTGTCTGGGTTTACCACGATATCTCGAAAAACAAAATCTCGAAAAAAAGAATCTCGAAAAACAAAATCTCGAAAACAAAAATCTCGAAGAAAAAAAATCTCGAACAGCAAAAATCAAGAAAAAAAAAATCTCGAATTGATATTAATTTTTGAGACAATGGTAATAATCCGCGCGCGCGAATTATTCTAGATTGATTTGTATAGAAAAGTGTTTGATTCACTGTTCATGCATGCAAATGAGTTTACTCAATACAAAGAGTTTTTCTAAAATCTGATCGATGTGGACATGGTTTTACAAAAAAAATTATATAATCTAATAAATTTGCCTTCCTTTGGGTCTGAACAAGCACAACTTAGCTTACCAAGAACACAAAATAAAGTTGATGCTAAAAGTTTTGAGGGGCATTGCCTACAACTTGAGTTTCAAAAATTTGAATAATATGAATGCATTAATAATGTTCATACATTTTTTGAGTAAATAGATTTTACACAATGTAATGTACAGAATTATTCCTTGTATATAGTAACAACAGTACCTTCCTACTACAGTAAATTTGGAAAAAAAAAAAAACTATTTTTTGCTGCAAAAAGTTTGTTAAATTCTTATTATTTTCAAAAAAGTTACAGAATCTACATTTTGGACCCGTTTTAATTACTTTTGCAGTAAAATGAAGAGATTTAAAAAAATGAAGAGATTTAAAAATCTCGAAAGTCGAGATTTGTTTTCGAGATAAAGTCTTTCGAGATATTTGTACTTTTAAGATTTTGTCCATTCGAGATTCTCGTTTTTGAGATTTATCAAATAAATTTTCGATATTTTTTTCGTTCGAGATTTTAGTCGATCGGGATTACGTGGTGTACCCCTCTGTAAGTATCCACCTCTCATGAAGAATATCTTAAGTACTTTGTAATAAAACAAATGTCTCACTGGGAGAATTTTTGTAATTCTAAATAGCTCCATGGAATGAGCAAGACGAGTAGCGTTACAAACCTTTCTTATGACACATTTTTGCAACACAATTAACTGCTGCAGTTTGTTCAGATACCCACCCCTCCAACAGCTAATACCATATTGTAACTTTGAGTGGAAAATCCCATAATATATCGTTTTCAAAGTGTTGTTAGGACAAAATTTTCTCAGACAATAAAAACAATGAACTGTGGATAAAAGATACTGTTTAAGATTGGAAATATGCTTGGACCAACTCAAGTTTTGGTCCATAGTAACGCCCAGATATTTAAAACAAATTACATTTTCAATTTTAAAACAGTTGACGTTACAGGCGACGGTGGCATTAAAAGAGTTGTTATCGTCGTGAACATAGCGTGTGTACAGTTTGAACCTTGCACAATTTGATGCATGGAAAGCAACATCGATATCCGGAGTATCAACTATGTTGAGGCTAAAAAACATGAGTTTAGTTTTATTACTAACTACTAGTTTGTGTTCAGAAAACCAAAGTCTTAATAGATGAACGTCATGATTTATATCAGCCACTGGGTTCAAGAGGCTGACAGATCCGTAAGCAATTTCTAAATCATCTGCAAATGCCTTAACTTTTCCAACAAATGGTTGTTCAAATATAGAGTTGATATAGATAAGAAAAAGAATTGGACCAAAAACAGATCCCCGGGGAACGCCAAGATTCACAACCTCGGATTTACTAAAACTGCTCCCAAGTTTGACTTTTTGCACTCTGTTATTCAAATAAGATGCGAACCAATCATACATAAATCCTCGGAACCCTGCATCTCTAGAATATTGTCCTAAATTTTTAAGTCGATCGGAGTAATAGTTTCGGAGATAGATCCCTTGGAAAGTTGCGCGCTCAAAGCAGTTTTATTATCACTTAAAACTTAAAACGGGTTTTTTTCTCGAAACTGTATTTGCAAATTCGGTTGTTAAGATTTCTCAAAAACTACTAAACAGATCGTGATGAAATTTTGTACACGTCTTCGAGATATTATTGGCAAGGATTTAGAGGAAGAATTTAAAAAAAAAGAAATGTAGAATGTAAAAATGTGTTTTACCGAAATTTTTAAATTTTTGGTTAAAATGTGGAAATCCAATTTTTACTTTTTTGTTTTTTCCTTCGTCCAAGTTCTAGTTTAAGGTATTAGCTTAAACACGTATTTTTTTTTATCTTCAGTTGATCCTGTCATAAGTTCTGCTGTCAACGCGCAACCACCTTTTTTCCGATGTGTCACCGGAAATGACGTCACAGTGGCAGAGTTTTAAATATTTTTCTACAAAAATTTCAGAAATTCCTTGTCAAATGTGTATACAGTGTACTCTCTCCTTATGGACACCTCTCATAACCATACACCTCTCATAACCGGACAAATTTCTCGGTACCGTCAGTATCCGGTTATGAGAGAGTTCACTGTATTTAAGGCAGTAAGCTTTGAATGAAATATTTAATTTTTTATATAAAAAAAAAATTGTTAAAAATAAGTCGTTTTTTACCCAAGGAAACCTATGCAACCCCTAAGAATAACAAAGGAACAGCGAACAAAACGGCATCACTAGATTTTCTGATTTTGTTGCTTGCGTGTTTTCGGACGAGTATAACTAGTAAATGACAAACTGGGTTTAACGATATCTGCAAGTATGAAGAGGAAAGTGAATCGATCAAAAATCTTATATGCCCTGCAAGAAACACGCCTCCACACCCTAGGCCACAAATTCTTGGAAAACGTTGCAGGGCTGGAAAACTCATAAATACCGCATCTTCTAAGATTCACCAAGAGCACACGGGAGTCATACAGAATCCCGAAAACCAAAATACCGAAAATCCAAAATCCCGAAAGTGAAAATAAAAATTTGTTTGTAGGAAAAATAAAACTAGTATGGCTCGTTGTCGAAATTCGACCGAATGTGAGAGAAACGCACGTATTAATATTTATTATTTTAACCTTTTTTTTTATAATATTTTTGACAAAAAATTACATACTGCACTGCATGGCTTCACAACCTTTTCAACAAAAAAAAATTAAGCGAATGTGTTGTGCTTAAGGCAGTTCAAAAGGGGTTGAACTGTTTCGCTTTCGGCATTTATGTATGTAATGATATCAAACTTCAAATAAATCAAACATAAACAAAACAGTTTAAGTTCTATTGACAAAGCAATATCTGATACAAGTCCATATCGAACGCAAAATTAAAAACTTATTTCAGAGCTCTCGTTACGTTCCGCGTACACTTTTTTAATTTTGTTTTCCTTAACAACGTAACGTTTTCTTATTCTTTGGTTTTCACCGGAAATTATTTTTAATATAAGTAAGTCTTCGTCTAAAAGAGTCATCAATATACGCCAATGTGTGAAACTAAAATCTAATCTCTCAAACTGAATGAGATATGATTACACATCTGAATGCACATTGCACATTGTGAATCGTAAATTATCACAACACTAACGCCGACGGGAATGGACAAACATTTGTCTACTTTCCTTTTAAAAAAAAGTCCCGAAAACGGAAATTTTGGGATTCCGTTTTCGGGATTTTTTCCCTAGATTTTGGGTTTTCGGGATTTTGGATTTTCGGGATTTTGCATTTTATATAATTTTTCGGGATTCCATTTTCGGGATTTTTTCCCGTGATTTTGTGTTTTCGGGATTTTGGATTTCGGCTTTTCGGGATATTTGGTATTGTGGATTTTCGGGATTTTGGTTTTCGGGATTGTGACCCCAAAGAGCACACACTAGTTAACGAATTGGCAAAGAAGAGGATTAGTTCCCAAACTACGAAGAAACTTTCGGGTCTCCAAGTGAAATTATTGTCAATACAATCACACATCCTTTCCAAACTTACGTAACATAACCTACATCCTGTCTATATGACTTTAATGAGTATACAAGACTTTAAAGTTATTTGTGAACTTTTCAAATTTACTTTTTACTTCAAAACGTTCATTTCCATCCAAAATAACCTAAATATAACCATACCCAGGCTGATGAGTTTATTTTTATCCTGAAAACTTTCATTTTGTCTGATTTGACTTATGAATTCAAGCTGTATCCCCTTTTGTTGTTTTTTCCCTTTGCCAACGTTCATGCATAAATTTATTCTTTGACTTCCTTCCTAATCACATTCGTAATCATTCAAAACAACCCGCTGCTCCCCGAATTCATTTCGCATCCAATGATAATTTACCAACCCCACCGACCGATGATTATTTACAGGTTCACCTTTACTTTTGTATCATTCAGGATACTGAAATATTTGCGTGCGTGTGTGTGTGTGCGAATGACTTATTCATATCCTGCAATATCACTTCATTTGGGTTCTTCCTTTGCCGTTGCCGTCACCGTCACCACTCCGGCATGATACTGCTACCTACACGCATGCATATTGGTTGGAGTCCTATCCAATTTCAAATGATTATGAGCATACGATGGAATTTTTGTTTTTTATTTTTAAATATTTAAGGATAACATTTTTGAATGCTTATTTACAGTCACAGCGTAAAGGAAGCGCACCCCCCACAAAATACTCGCATGTCCTTGTTAAATATTCAGTAAGATACATACTTGCAATCATTTCCATTTTCGATTAAGAATTTACTCACTTTCGATATGAAGAAAAAGGACATTCTATCATCCTGCGGGTATTTTCGGTCTCACACACAGAACGATCGTCTTTGTATGAAAATCAAAGTAAAAGTAAAAGTACGAGTTTTATTTTTCATAAAAAATTAAAGAGCATGAAAATGAAAACCCCTAATTCCAATGATATCCTTGACAAAGTTTCCTTTTTCGTTTTGCTTTTGGTTTTTTTTTTTTGCTTCGTCTTTGTTGCGTGCGTATATTTCTTTGAGATACAAGTAATTCCATCCCCCTCACTCGGCCCAGTGGGTGGAAGGGAAAAAGGACCCATTTAAGGATTGAAATTGGTTGAGCTATGGCCGCTGGTGGTCGTAGTGTTAGATTTTTACTGTCTTACCCCAGTCTAAGCTTGCTCCTTACTCCTGCTATTACGCAAGTATGTGCGCGACACATTGTCGCCATTCCTGACGACACTGTCGACGTCGTTGTCGGTGTTCTCACCGCACCCGCCATCGTCGTCGCCCTGCTTCCGTGTTACGATCTTATGATAGGAATTATTTTTATTGGAAAACAGGATAGCGGGAGTCGTACTTTGGGGTCGAGAAATAGTACGCAAGATTTTTGGCTTAGTGTTAATGAAAACGGATATTTGGTTACGAACTAAATTTGATTTTTTTTCTTCCTTGTTTTTCATGGGATGAATCCTTTTGTGCAAAAGGAGCGGTACGGGTATTATGGATGTGCCTGTTGCATGCTTTGTTTTTACGGAGCACAATTTTGGGGATTACAATTTATTGCGTAAGGATATATTGAGAGAGAAATGTGATACGGCGCATGGATGTGATTTTGTTTTTCCTATTCACAGCGCAAGAAGGACATAAAAGTGAGGGGGATATGAAGTTGGGAATTGATTTGATTTACTATATTTCTATTCGTATCCTTTTGAAGGATTACTTTAAGGGGCTTTGTGTTGCCACTTGCTAGGAGCTTTAGTTGGCAGATTGTTTGTGATGCGATACGATGTTCTTTTTTTTGCTGCTTGGGGATGATATTGAGCTAGGATCTTGATGGGGATTATATCACTTACGTGTTGGAGCATTGACTTTTTATGGTGACACTTTCATCATCTACTTGCTGCCTCTATAACCGAGATATTGATACTGAATTGCATCGGGTGGTACTTGAAATGTTATTCGTGCCTTCTTCTTCTGGGGATTAGGGATTATTGATTTGAGATTCGATTGAACAAAAAAAAAAAAACGTGATAAAAATCTCTTTGAAGAATGTGTTTGAGGTAGTTATGTACATATACACATATGTGCGTGCAAATATTTCAAATATCGGAAATACCTCAGAATACCTACATCATTCCATTGGGTATTAGTCAGTTTAAATCAAAGTCGTACAGGCATACTTAATCCACAGGGAGTGCACAATATCTTAAGGTCTTAGAACCAACCATGTAAACAATGAAAATGTTCAAACGGTATGTTCCTATGTAATAAATTTCAATTAACAGACCTTTTAGTTTCAGTTCATCGACAAGTGAAATAAAGGGAACATTTATCCCTTTTTTGACTTCCCTCATTAATGGAAAAGACACCAAGCCTTAATACGAGGCAATGTCCTACCTAAGGACATCAACTATGGGGCAGATGTGCAACCGTTTTAGTGAGACTGCTAGAGCTTAGTGTAAGTATATCAGGGTTAAAATGAATACTACAACAACTACTTACACTGGTCAACAAAAAAAAAAAATGTTTTCAAAAAACTCAGAAATTAAATTGATTCGTAATGTAGAGTGTCTACTATCTAGAATCTAGAAATCTTACTTAAACTTCTGGGTCACATCAGGATTTCTTAAGAAAGGCTTTTATTTTAATAATTATTATAAAAATACACCTAAATATTACGATAAGGTATTGAAATTTTCAAAAATGTTGATGATTTTCTGGAATCACTTGCGTTTATTTAGTAGGAAGATCTCGGAGTCTCTCTTATAAGTAATGTTGGGAACTATCGAATAAAAACAATCGACTTGTTCGATAGTTGCAAAATATTCATTTATTCGATAGCTATTGAAAAATCATTCATTACTATTTTTCAGAAATCATTCATTCAAAACAAAACAATCGAATAAAAAAACTATTCGAATAAAAAAATCGTTCAAATGAAAAAATAAGTCGAATGTTTCTCTATGGAAACAAGTAGTCCGATAGTTTGAATGAATGATTTTTTCACTCGTTTGGACTTTGGACTATCGGTTGACTTGTGTGCATGCATACTTTTCATACCTGACTCCGGCGATGGGGGCCCGGATTAGTATTCGATTGTTTTTGTTTTTGTTTGAATGAATGATTTTTTCACTCGTTTGGACTTTGGACTATCGGTTGACTTGTGTGCATGCATTCTTTTCATACCTGACTCCGGCGATGGGGGACAAGAAAAAAGTATTCGATTGTTTTTGTTTTTGTTTGAATGAATGATTTTTTCACTCGTTTGGACTTTGGACTATCGGTTGACTTGTGTGCATGCATACTTTTCATACCTGACTCCGGCGATGGGGGCCCGGATTAGTATTCGATTGTTTTTGTTTTTGTTTGAATGAATGATTTTTTCACTCGTTTGGACTTTGGACTATCGGTTGACTTGTGTGCATGCATTCTTTTCATACCTGACTCCGGCGATGGGGGACAAGAAAAAAGTATTCGATTGTTTTTGTTTTTTTTTGAATGAATGATTTTTTCACTCGTTTGGACTTTGGACTATCGGTTGACTTGTGTGCATGCATACTTTTCATACCTGACTCCGGCGATGGGGGCCCGGATTAGTATTCGATTGTTTTTGTTTTTGTTTGAATGAATGATTTTTTCACTCGTTTGGACTTTGGACTATCGGTTGACTTGTGTGCATGCATTCTTTTCATACCTGACTCCGGCGATGGGGGACAAGAAAAAAGTATTCGATTGTTTTTGTTTTTGTTTGAATGAATGATTTTTTCACTCGTTTGGACTTTGGACTATCGGTTGACTTGTGTGCATGCATTCTTTTCATACCTGACTCCGGCGATGAGGGACAAGAAAAAAGTATTCGATTGTTTTTGTTTTTGTTTGAATGAATGATTTTTTCACTCGTTTGGACTTTGGACTATCGGTTGACTTGTGTGCATGCATTCTTTTCATACCTGACTCCGGCGATGGGGGCCCGGATTAGTATTCGATTGTTTTTGTTTTTGTTTATATGAATGATTTTTTCACTCGTTTGGACTTTGGACTATCGGTTGACTTTTGATTGCTCAGTATCATTGAACGGGTTGTTGTTTACCGTTCAAAAGAATTTGCATTTGGTTGTTTTACTTTTAGGTAACTAAGAAGTCGTTGCATTTATGAATTTTTGCATTGAATTTATGTTTTACTTCGTGAATAGACATATGTATATGAAGATTATGCCTCCTGGTGAAAGCTCTTGAAAAAAATCCATATTGGAGCTCCTACCTGAAATTATGGGTGCGGTGTTCGTTGGTACCGTTTCTCTATTGCAGCAATATCTTGATGGAACCGTTCGTCGCTAATATCACCCATATTTTCTGGGAAAAATTTAGATTAGAATGCAGAAAATGGATTTTTAATGAGATATTTCCTCCAAATTTGTTTTCATGAGTCCAACATTTTTTACCGTCAAGACCAAGAGCATAGTTCTATGGTTTCCAAGAAAATTTTTTGTGACTTTCATGAAAGATCTCAAGGCCTCTTTTTCTTCCGAATCCAGAGTAGAAATGAATGATGGATCCATTATAAGCTAAGGTTCGGTTAGGTTGAGAGGGGTTGAGAGGCTGAGTCATCCCAAAACACTAGGCACCAGAGTGGGCCCATCGCGATCCCTTAAGAATCCATCCAAGGATGGCACCTAAACCGCCACAATTTTCTCAAAGCATTTTAGTACCCTACAAAATTTTAAAACAAATCTATGGTTGATTTGTCCTACCTCCTTCAGGTAACCACAGAAGTAGAAGCCTAAAATGTTCCTGTGACCACATGCTATGCCCTGACATTCGCACAGAATATGTGCGATATCTTCTGATATACCTAGATCATTACAATATCTGGAACTATCCATGTCTGTGAGTCCGAGCCTCTTCTAGTGTGCATTATAAGCTTCCTTATATCTAAACTTGCATTGTAAAATAGAGTGAAACAATTGTTTTCTATTTAGCCGCATATAATCTGATCCAAACTGACACACGTCACTATTAGAAATGCCCACAGTTGGTACAAAGGTAAAAGCTTTTCCCATTGTTATGGTATGTGATCTGATCGACAGACTATTTTTCCCGTTTTCTACAAATTAAACACAACGGGAAACAGTAGTCTTTATGTCTAAGTTTTTTTCTCTGTTGACCAGTGTTATTTGTCATACAGATTCTATTTTTTAACGACAAACAGAATGAAATTGACTCCAGGAACTGGCTTTGAAAGAATCATCATTCATTTATCCCAGCAAGCGAGCTACACTTAGTATTATGCAACTTGCCATTTAAATCCATACTCATATTGATGATAACTATTGTTTTCACATTAGTATGGTATTATTATTGTAGCTGGAGAGTAAGTACAGCAATACGTACTCAGTTGAGCGTATTTATTTCCTGTTCTATTTGCGAGGAAAAAAAATGGTATTAAGACATTTTGAATTTTGAAAGCAGTCACTGCTCGGGCGCCATTGACACTGTTTCGTGTCAAATACTTTATTCAATTTAATATCTAATTAAGATCGATTGACAATATTCGGGTGCTAAGTGGAGACTGCCTAAACTACTTAAATCAAAGGACATAGTTACCTATGGAATTGTTGGTTTCAATCTGTATCAGTTGTGCTATAAGAACATGCTTACTAGGCTGGAAACAGATAAGAAACTGAAACCGAGTTCCAGCACACTTCGGCTTATAGAGGCCCATTATTGATACCAGGGATCTTGGGGATGTGAATCCTCGCTACTCAAGAGAACCATTTGCAGCTCTGAATTAAGCGAGATAGGCTTCCAACATCTTGCAAGGTCACTTAGATCGTTGAAGTAGTATAGTTTTCTACTACGAGAAAGAGCTGGACATGAACAGAGGAGATGTGTTGGGTTCTCTTCCACTTCTTCCCCACAGAAGTCATTTGAAAGGATGCCAAGCTGGGTCGCAGTGTCCTGTTAGGCCCAATTTATTCATTCTCCATTAAAAAGTGGCTAATGGAGTTTTAACTAAAAGCGCCATAAGCTAATGGCGCCATTGAACTACTTTCCATTAAGTTTCTGTGAATTCACTCTCCATGAAGCACTTTTAGTGGAGCCCAGGGATTTTTACATCATTGTGACAGATTTTTTATTTATTTATTTTTATTTTTTTTGCCTCAAGGTGGAAATCTTCAAAAGACACTCGGTAGTTCGTCGGTACCAAGCGAGTGGGATTCTTACCGCACTGAAAACACCTGGGAGTCAAAACCAATATTTGAAAGATCGACAAATGATTTTTCTTTCTTGAATTTAAATCGCATTGGGGGAAATTTAAAGTTATAATATACATAATACTTCCATTGTTTTCAGACCGTGAGGCTTTGTTCTTCTCATTCTCCGAATATTGTCCCTTATATTTAAGACAGTCTCCATCTCGGAGTTAATGTGATTTTCAAGACGCTGGTTATGTGAAATAGCGTGCTTTCTAACCACTTCTGAAATCATCTTCTCTTCTCTTTTTGATGTTCTTTTTCCATTTTAACTTTGCATCCAAAGTCACTTCAAGGTATTTGGCGTAAGGAACAACTAGATTGTTAACGAATATTGGAACATTGTTAAACTTTTTATTTATAAAGTTTATGTAAGTAGATTTTGACTCATTGAGTTTGATACGCCATTGCTGGTCCAAATTCTAACTTTGTTTTCTGCATTTTGTAGGATCTCGGTGGCCCTAAAAGTGCATTTACCAGGCACCAATATTGCAGTATCGCACTGCCATCTACTGGAGTATCGCTGGTATATAACAAATACAAGGTAGGTCCTAAAACACTTTCTTCGATTTTCTTCTTATTATAAATTGGAGTTTCTGAGTTTATTAGAGGCCCAAACAGCTGATTTCAAAAGCAGAATTGAGTGTAGAAATAGCAAAGCTTATAAAAGAGAAACATTTTCAAATAGAAACAGATTCTGAATAATTAAACATTTTTTAATAAGAAGAGTTTTTCAAGCTTTTTTATTTTGTTTTCACAGAGTACCAAAGTAATTGAGTAAGAGATCACGTGCAGTATTTTGATCATTTGGTTCAGTTGTGTTTGTATTTGGGCTCTCTGTTGCAGCCGTCGTTTCGTCGAATACTTCCAATTCTGTTGGTGGTACATTTTCCTTTTCATCGATTGCAATATTATGCAGCACAGCGCACACAATGATGACTAATTTGACCGTTGTCAATTTAAGTCGCATACCCATAGATAATACTGGGAATCTTCGCTTTATTACGCCAAATGTGCGCTCTATGACATTTCGCGTACGAATCTGGCTCTCGTTGTAGAGGTTTTTCAAATCACTGTCAGGATTGACATAAATGGAGTTGCCAAATAACGTGTATTCCGGTAGCCCGAGTCGCCAACGATTATGAAATTGTCAAAATCACCACGCTCTACTTGAGAAGCGAGTTGTTAAAAATAGTTTAGTCACAGTGCCTTTGGCAGACTTTAAAATTGCTGGATAATTGATGCAATTAAAGAAACTGCCTTATATATATATATATATATATACAGATAATGTATGTAGTCAAGCAACTTTTGAAGGACGTCGAAGAGGAAGATAGTACTCTCCATCTCCTCTGTATATGCCCAGCTATTTCTCGAAGAAGGAAACTGCACCTCGGTGATTAGTGCTTCGTCGATCTTAATGACCGAGACCGCTTTGTACAATGCACCTACTACTTCAAAGGAAGATCTTGGTTGTATTGAAATTTTGAGATTAATGAAATCTGACATAAGTCGTTAACTGTCAGAAAATGTTTGTTTTTTAAATGAAAAGATAATTTAAAGAAGACAACATGTGGCAAAACAATATTGAAATACTAATATTCACTGGAAAATCAATTTCACTTCTACTGTGAACTCTTTGATTATTTCAAATGGTTTTCATGGAACGAATTCTCTCTGACTTCTGTCACATTAAACAACTAAAAACAATTTTCCATTTCAACTCATACAACGCCAACTAGTATAAGCTCTCACATTATTTCCACCTGCTTAAGCTAAACTTCTGATGATTGCTTGGTACAGATTAACCGTACAACTACCGTCATTGCCAACAACCTCACTTAGCAAAGTACATACGTCTACATATGTCTACATATTGTACACACGTACAACAAACCTACTCTGCTATTCTATTTGAAAGTGGGAACAATGTGATTCACGTCATAAGTACGAGTATGTATAGTTGGCAAGGATCCCCTCTAACAGGAGCATAAAATAGAAGAAGTATCGTACTCATGTGACAGTTGTTGGCAGCAATTGCACGAAGGATAGTTTAGTACACGGAGGGGGTAGTTAGATACCAACCCCCATCCATCCATCTGTGCGCGCGGAAAGGAGGCTTAAAATAATTATTTCACTGATTTTTCCACACACTCAGTTTCTTTATTTTTCTAATTATAGCCAACTGACACACCACCGCTTGAAGGTCACCATTTTAGGAGGTATACCACCTCCCAGGCGTGCAAATATGTATAAAGCGAATCACAAAGGAGCAAGAGATCCTGTTGAACCATTATTTTCAGCACACCTCGTTGTCACTGGGCAAATATGAAAAAGAACACCGATGAGTAGAATCCTTTTTGTGTACTTATTTCAAATATTGTCGACCTCCTTGCTATCCTTGTTTGTCATGTTCCATCGTACAGGGTTCTTTTACGTTTGTCTCTGTTGCTCTTCTTAAAATAACTTTTTCGTTAAGGACAAAGTTTTGTGTTTCTCTGTTCACGTTTTTATTTGCAGTTGGAAAGGAATGGTTGTTCGTTGCTTTTCACTGAATCTCTTGGACGATTAAATGCCCTCCAAAAAAAAAACACGCCAAAGAGGAAAAAGAAGAGCAAAAGAAAGGAAGAAAATAAGTAAGATTAGACCAGTGAGATGAGGTAGAAAAAAAACATGTCTCCCGGGTATATAGGGGTACCTTTACTTTGGTAGGGAACGACTGTCACTTTCAAAGGCAAGGTAGAAAAGGATATTCTAAGTGAAATTCTCGAGACATCTCTCAGTGATTTGTTGTTTCATTGTCGGTTTGAATTTCCTTTCGCATTTTCTGAGTTAAATTTCAAATCGTTGAAGGCCGAAGATAGATTGTTAAAATTAAATACTTTCGTGACATTGAGGCGCACATATTGTCCAATTTTACTTGTTTTGTTGTTCTGCGAAGTGAATTTTTAGGTTTCGTCTGTTTTTTTGTGTATTGCTGAAAGACTTGAAAGAGAATGCATGTTGTCTTGTTTTTAATTAAATGCTTCTGCCAAAATTGTCAGCTGAGGCAGATGAAATAAAAACAATGAGGTATGGCGTAGTCCACTTTGATAGTTTGATAGATATGCGTGCCAACAATAATTTCATCCGATTAGTCTCTAGTAGTCTGGTACATACATGTACATGTACTCTTTTCTTTTGTGAAATTCATTTAAAATGGTTTTATGGTTCGCAAGTCATTGAAAATTATAATAGATTCAGTGCAGAAAGGCAGATTCAAATTTGTTCAGTCTATCTTTTTTTTATTCTCTGATAGGTAAAGATGCATCATTATGAATGAATCATGAGGTAGGCTCACGATTTTCTTAAGTGAAACTAGAGCAAACGTCCATTCGGTGAACTGAGACTACGTTTGGAGTAGAGTTGTCTCAATTGCGATTGATTCCATCCTATTGACTTGTTCACGGAAAAGTATTGATGATAGTAATCACACAACCACAAATCAGATCGTTCATAAATCTGACCGTTTCGGTTGTTTTGGTTAACCCTATTACTGCCACGCTGTGACTGTGAGTCACTATTCAATTTCAATTCAATATAAATGATTTAAAACATGTTTTAACGTAAAATCAGTTTAATGTATTTTATTATTGGTCATTACGTTACTGATATAAACAACTAATTTTTTTTTATGTTTTGGTAATGTTTACTTACTACACAAAATATTAAAAAAGAACATAAACTGCTACGTAGTGACTCTAAGACACTATAACGACGGTGAATTTACATTCATGTTAAAACACGATCTCTGGCAACTATTGATCGATGCTAGATTACGCAGATAAGGTGGTACGTCCTATGAAAACTTCTGGCATCCTTCATTTGGAAGTCCGATTTATTGGGCTCGCATGTCGAAAATAGATTCGTTGCACTTTTGCGTCTCTCGCGTTCTGATGACAAATCCGCACGATCAACTCGCAGAGCTCAAGATATGTAAATTCGCGCCAATAAGGGACATTTGGTATATTGTCAACAAAGAATTGCGAAAGCATTAAATGCCGGGTATTAACTTGACAATAGATGAACAACTAACAACAGCCTTCAGGGGAAAGGTATTTTGCCAATACATGCCTTCTATTCCGGATAAATATGGAATGAACATTTGGTGAATTTGATGCCAGCACCAGTTATCCGCTATATGGCATTCTGTACCTCGGAAAAGAATTAATCTCTCTACTCAAGTTGTCGAGATGCTATGTCAACCTTTTGAAAAGACAAACAGGGACGTGACATTCGACAATCGACTATCGAAGGGACTAATATGTGTCGGCACATTACGGAAAAAATAAAAGATGCACTCCAGCAAATCTTCTACATCATAGAATAAAGGAGGTTGAAAACAACGTGTTTGGCTTTCGTCGAGGCGTGACAATGGTTGGCTCCATACCGAAGCAGAGCAGAGCAGTTATACTTCTATCAACTATCAAACTATACATTCAAAACAAATTTGTATGTACTATAACCGTACAAAGGGAGGAGTACACTCGCTAAATCAAATGTGTCTGTCACGCTTTTACTGTAAAGCGAAAAATGAGTAGATGGCTTCTCGCACAATTTTATAATATCGTTGAGGTGTGTGGTATTGCGACAAAAGTTATTGGGCTGCATTTATACCCTAACTGGAACCAGGAGAAGCTAAATTCTATTCGAAAACTTTTTTTGAAACAACTCGCCAAGGCCTTAGTCATTCCAAATATTATGTATGTCATGTATGTTGAAATCTAACGTTGCTGAGATAGACGAGGTTTTGGAAAACTGATCATCAAATCAATCTTTTTATTTTTTTTTTATTTATTTATTTGTATTAAAACTCCTTTTTTTCAATAAATTGAATGAATTATCCATGTATTTTCAATTAGTGTCTCTAAGTTACACCGTGGCAGTTTACGTTAGTCAGATAGCATGGCAGTAATAGGGTTAAGGCAAATCAAAAATCGAATGAAAAAGAGGAATAGGAACAAGATATGAACCGACTTCTTGTGATAGTTGATCGTATTCACTCTATTCAATCAATACAATCTGCCTATCTCTTTCTAATACTAAAATGAACGAAAGCCTACCAATTTGGATTTTGGATTGTATTGAAATTAAGTGGACCCTGTCATTGAATGGTTGAATGATTGAATGATAAGCCATTTTTGACACCAATAATTGAACGTCTCGATCTTCAAATTTGAACGATAGACATAGCTTTAGTTTATAGTAATTTTCTCATGTATGTCATATGTATGTATGTATAGTTCTTAGGTGAATAAATTTATGACTAGTGCGCCCATGCGAGAACTCTCGCAAGAGAAAATCCATACCCCAAAATCCAAACTTCGCATATGATTTCCATCTGCAAACTCATGGAAATCTTTTGGAAACCATATTATAGGAAGTGTTGATTTTTTTGAAACTTCATTTTGGTTGACATTATGTCAACTACCACTTGTATCAACAGCAAATATATCAACCAAAATGAATTCATTTCCATCAGTTGACAGATGTAAATCATACGGGAATTGTAGGAGTTCATTTTTGGTAGAGTATTTGTTTTGATTTGTTTTTTAATTTGTTAAAATTTATAAAGTGAAAGTGCAATTCGTCACTACTCCAGGAAATTCTCTTTCTTTTGGCACCTCATTTGTTTGTATTGGTTAAGTCTGAGAGCCGCAAATGGTACCTATACTACATACATATAATATGCATATATATGATTAAAGCAAGAATAATACACACCGCAACTAAGCTATTTAAGGGCTACCACTATACACAAGTGATGGTGACTCTAAGTAAGTAATCTCAGAGAATTTCCTCGATGTCTAAGAGGGGCTCATATACAGTTCCTCGTCTACCCGTGAAGAATTGCCATAGAACTCTTTTGCAAGAGTAGAACGTAAAGAGTGGGCCGCAACTGTTTTTTTTTTAAATTGATAAAAAATCCTTTTAATATTTTGCAAAGTTGTTTGCTTTCTCGAAAAGAGTATTAAATGTCAAATTTTTTCTGTAGGTACATATATGCACGCTGGCTCGGGACTCTATTTCACGAATAGCTTCAGCAATTGTGTACCAAAGTGCGTGAATCATTTCTAGATTATAAGCATTACATTGGTCTTTAACGGCACCTTACTAAAAGGAAGCCCACGGTGCTAAATCGCAAATCCGCGAAAGCCGAACATAATCACCGAAATAGCTGATTACAGAATTATTGATAAAGTGGACAATAGATCGATTATGGGATGGCTTAAATGGAACCAGATATCATCTCAGTTAATTTCTTCTGAATATATTATACTAGGATTAAAATAAGATCCAATAACTAAACAGTCCTTTAGATAGTACTCCTTCAGACCTTGGAGAAATTTGAGAAGAAAAAGAAATGTCGGAAAAAGTAATATAACATCTATTGGGTTTCGTGTATCCATTTAAAGGCAACTGCTAGTAGGTACTCTACTTTTTAAGGAAAGAAAAGGACACTTTTAGAATTTGTCTCCTCACTCACTCTTTTAACTTTGAACAGCAGTAAATAGCTATTTACAATAATAGAAAAGCGAAATATATTTCTAAAGCCACCAGTTTATATTTTGGAAGAATTTTGTAATAACAGTTTTTTGATGCAAAAAATTTATCGTAATTTATTTGTATGTAGGTATAAATAATATTACCAGTGTTTATGTAGGGCGTATACGTAACATTTTTTTCAAATCCAAGTTACTGTCTTTTGTTAGTTTCGTTTTTATTTAACCCTTATATCTGCACCACATTGGTTACTTCGTTAGTCTGCACCATGGGTATATCCAGACCTTTTGCGAACAAATTTGATTTATATGGAAATGGGGAGTAATAATTGCAGTAATGAGGAAAATAGTCAATAGAACAATAAATATTGTGGTAATAATAAAAGAATATTGACTTTTATTTGAAATATATAAGAAAAAAAAAAGTAAAAACGAAAAAAAATCAGATGAGTTTGAAAAAATTTAATTTCGGTGTTGTTCGCTGCTACTATTATCTAAGCTCGTAATGAATTTCACTCCAACAACTCAAAAATAAATTCAAACAATTCAAATAGTCGGTTAAAAAACTACGAAAACATGGCAAACCATGATATACGTAGAAATACTCGTAACTGTAAGTCATAGAAGACAAAATTAACCGTATTCACCTACAGGGTCTACGCAGACCCATGGTGTACGTTAGTGTAGTTGATATAGATACAAAAACTGTAAAAATCATATATGTAATTGGTATTTTTTTTTTAATTTTACTTCACGTAGCGGATGATATCATTCAGTATTTCTGTGAAAAAATGTCACTGCAAGTAGTCAAACGGTCTGGCCAGACCATGGTGCAGACATAAGGGTCAAAACATTAAAAAATGAAAATTTGTTCTTCTTCAGAATATCAGTCTCAATTTGCAACCGCAACGGGAAGCAGTAGGAACTAAGTGAATCAGAGGATTATTTAAGAGCACAGTCTTTGTCAGCCCATGAGATTTTGAGGTCCACGTCAACTTCAAGTTTCAAGGTTCAACGCCATAGATACCCAATTATCAGAATAAAATTATGAATCAATACATTTGCCTCGTAAATCAAAATGAAGTTTCTTATTAAGTAATAATGAATTTTCTTAGGATAACGTCTTATCTTTCGAAGTTTGCTGTCGTTTAAGATTCAAACTTATATAAAAATATTTTTAAGGCCTGGTTTACTCTGAAATGTCAGAGTTGAAAAAGTGGCAACGTGGGTGACTGTGGCGTAGTGGTAGTTGTTGTCGCTTGTCATGCTGAAGGTTCACGATTCAAATCCAGATGTCACCGAAACATTTATTTCTCACGAAATAAAAATAAGTTGATCAGTTTTAGAAGCTAATATCAATACCTACTGCGAAGGCATAACACTGGCAGTTAGATAGTATGGCTGAAGAAATTGATCGCACAAACTACAATAGGAACTATCTGGAAAAAACTTCTGTGTATCATAAGCAATGGCATAACTTTCAATAATACACAACTGTCCAGGACAATCCTGGACACCACCCATAGAGTTAGTTGAAACCTAATATCTGAGTTTCCTATCATAACGCCAATCTTGTCTGTTTCTCGTTCTTATCCTTTATATGCTCGCGCTGTGTGTAAACATTATAAGGGTATACATACCCCCTTTAGTGTGTGTAGATTATAAAAAAAAAACGCATGCGAAAGTGTATTGATCTTCATGGAGAATATTTGTAAAAACAATAAAGCCATTTTCTCCTTGCTATGAGAGGCACCCCTGGAAAAATTGTTGCTATAATTAAAGAGTCGTACAACAACGCAAGGCGTTTCATCTTGCACAGCGGTCAGCTTTCCGATGCATTTGAAGTGCGGCAAGGAGTGAGACAAGGAGACGTACTGTTACCGATTCTGTTCTTACTTGCAATTGATGATGTAATGACTGCCACGGTGGGTACAAACGAGAGACTTGGTATTCAATGGAACCCGTTTAATAAGCTAAGCCACTTAGACTACGCTGATGATATCTGTTTCCTGGCAAATAACATTGGTGCCCTTAACCAAATGAGTCATTCACTGCAACAGAATGAGGAGGTGGCTGGCTTAAGGATAAATGCCAACAAGACAAAAATTATGCACACTAGCCGAGGCCAACAACAGCAGGTTATCTTGAGACGGGAGACCATAGAGGAAGTCACGCAGTTCAACTATCTGGGTAGTAACGTGTCACTCGATGGTTGAACGGACCTGGATGTCGGAAATAGACTGAACAAAGCTTGTAGTGCATTTGGCAACCTTTCTCCGGTATGGAACTCAAGCAAAATATCGCTTCGCACTAAGTTAAAACTGTTTGAATCCAATGTAAAATCTGTACTGATTTACGCATGCGAGACGTGGAAATGCTCCGCCAACATCTCGAGCAGGTTACAAGCTTTTGCGGTGGCCACAAATAATCTCCAACAATGAATTGTGGCTTAGGACTGGACAAACAAAAGTCGATGTTGACATCAAACAGAAAAAATGGCGCTGGATTGGCCATACACTGAGGAAACCAGATGACAACATAGCGAAGCAGTGCTTCCAATGGAACCGTCAAGGTGTAAGGCGAGTTGGTAGGCCAAGAGCAACATGGAGGTCAACTGTTTTGACGAAAGCTCAATCCGAAAATTTGCAATCGTGGACACAGCTGAGGTATCGAGCTGCAAACAGAGAGAGATGGAAGGACTTGGTTGTCACCCTATGCTCCAGGAGGAGTGTTGCTCCCGGAACAAAAGAAGAAAGAAGAAGATTTTCGATTATAAATATTTATGTTCACTTGACTATCTCAAAACTAAAGTAGTAACCCTAGTTACTTGAAATATGACGCAATATAACATTATGCGTGGGAAGAGTCCCTAAAGTGCGAAAGAAAACTGTGTTTATCTGCCTTTTGGTAAGCTGTGAGCAAATGAGCTATGCCTTATTTTATCGCTCTCTATCCTCTTTCTTATGTAGGGGGTGTCTTCTTGGATTTTAACACTCCTTGTCTTCGGTTAGCTTAGACCGTCATGGCAAGGGAAACCCTAGCCGAAGGTCTTCCAACTTACAAGTTTAGACGACGAGTTCCTGTTGAAGCGTATAACGTTGGAAGGGTATTAGATTACTGTGATTATTTCGTAGCTCTTTATCAGCTCCTTCCAACCACCATCGCATATAATGTAGGTATATTTTAAAACTAAGATAACAAAACATTTTTGATGTGTAAACATCTAAGCGCGCGTTAGCAAAATTTCGAGTGGAGTAATTCCGCGATTTTGGGGAGAAATTCCGCGATTTCGGGGACGGAATACCGAACGGTTACGAAATTTGTAACCGTTAGCAAAATTTCGAGTGGAGTAATTCCGCGATTTTGGGGAGAAATTCCGCGATTTCGGGGACGGAATACCGA